>OZ018389.1:47749805-48036963 GCA_963969525.1 Ontholestes murinus | reverse complement strand
CATACACCCCTTTTTATCATTCACAACATCAAAACAGTTAAAGTCTGAGAGAATTTTAAGCAAATAGAGGTCGTTTAACATGACTTGCATAGTCAAAAATAACTGAGAAAAGATGTGGGTGTATATAGAGATAGAGAAACACAACAGGATGCAAGTTACCAAAACTATAAGTAGACGTCAATTCTGTATTCGAAAAATGGTGATACTATTTTTGAGGATGGATATATCGACAAAATGATCAATGAAATAAAAATTATGAATTGCAACTTAAGAAAACCGTACTAATCAGAATTATAAATACCAATCTTTATTCGTAAGTTGTGTTGGTAAAGTAAATGGATAGACTTGATTTTGTGTTAGCTGTCAAATTTTACAATGTGTCAAAAAATTATATTATATCCAGTACACATTGGCTGGATCAACTATTTTCTTGAGGCTAGAATCTTAAAAGAAGTTTTTGGCAAGTGGAAGTAACTTCTATGTTGTTTATGTAATACGCGACTCGAGAGACTCATGTAGCTTATACTGTGCGAAAACTAATTGAAGAAGATCGTCATGTGACATCATGAAATAGAGACAAGCATTAGTATGACCAGCATATAGTCGAGCGGTCGATAGCTATCTATGACTGCATTTTCGTACTAAGAACGGATGACCAGGACAGAATGAAATGAAAGGCATAAAGTGTGTCTGATTCCTCCAATATAGAGCTATGAGTCACAGTCAGATCTTGGCGGCTCGACTATACATAAAATTTTGCTCGAACATTTGTGTGTTCGGAATTAATGCGCGCGTTGGATTTCACATTTGTTGACAGATGCTCGTGCCGTAAAGTGATTACAAAATATGTACAACTGTACATCCAAAGCCGCCTACAGCATCGTGATAGGTGACGAGTCGTGTATTTATGCGTATGAGCCAGAAAGAAAAGGCCATTCGGCAGTTTGGGTGTTTCAATGTAAAGCAAAGCCTACAAAAGTTGTTCGTTTTCGAAGCGTTAAGAAGCAAATGGTTTCTTCACGAAAACCGATCTTGTGGCAACTGTGGCTCTCGAAAATCAAAAGATTTGTTTGCCTGAAGTTTTCGGTAAATTGAGAGAAACCAACCCAAAAGGACGAATTATTTTACATCACAACAATGCGAGCTCACATACATCATATACAATAAATGAGTATTTGGACACAAAAGAATTAATGGGCCCTCCGCCTTACAGCCCTGACTTGGCACCCAATGAGTTTTTCTTGTTAATTAAAGATAAAGGACAAAGTTCTTTGAAGGGTGGTTCAATCGCATGGAAAAGTGTATAGATCTTAAAGGCGATTATTTTGAAAAGCAATAAAAATATTTTTGATAAAATCCATTTGTTTATTTTCTGTTCTCAATACATAAATAGCAACCTTTTTTAATATCACACACTATATATTAATTGTGAATATAGTTTTGACAGAGTTAAGCTTGTCATTCTCTACTATAGTTTTAAAAAACTCGTGTTTTTAAAAATGATAATTATTATTAAAATCAAAGCGGGATTTCTTCGTGACAAGAGAAGAATTACTTCCAGGCACAAAAAAAGTCCAAGAATCCAAAATAGACAAGTCGCAAAAGAAAGCTTTAGGCTGGGGCTATTTACAGACAAATAGTTGCTTTATTTCAGAAAAACGTATCTTCTTAAGCAGAGACAGGAAGAACGGAGCTAAATATCAGAAATAATGATAATGGATAAAGTACCAATAAATAAATAAACAAATAGAACTTCCGGTGGACAAGGTATATCAAAGACCTTAAACAAATTCTACTAGGTGAAGAAAAACAACCTCAAATTCACAGCCTGTTGACAACTAGTCTCACCAAGGAAATAATTATGTCGTCTTAAGCAAACCAGACAGAATAACGGAAATCTTGGTTAAGGTGTATATATGCTATTTCCTTGTAACTCTATTTGGACTAAATTTAAAAAAAATATTCCCCTCTTTTATAAGAGACATATATAAATAAACAACAACTACATACAATACCAGATTCAGAAACCATCTTATAACAAGAGTTGTTCATTCAGCAGAAAATTTGAAAATTTCACAAACTGCTACTATCTTTAGAAAGTATTTAGATATTTCCTGCCCCAGTCTCGTTAGTAACTTTACCCTGGCCCCATTTTCTCTCATCCACTCTCTTACGTTTCTACTTCCATCCACCCCATCCTCTTTTACTTGCTTAGATTCCTCTGCCATATGCCCCCACATATCCATCCCGTTCTCACACAGCATGCATTCTCCGTATCCCTCACCCATTTCTTCCTCCCGCATATCGTCCTTTCCTCTCTTCTGAAGGGGTTATCCTCCAGGAACTTTGGCCTCCTCCATGTACTTGCCGCTCTCATATAGCCCTCATTGTATCCACTTTTTTCCATACATCCTTTTCTCCTGTTGCCTCTCCACCTCCTTCGCCTTCTCATTCACCCATCCCGCCACATTCACCCCTTGCTCTACCCATGCTTCCCTTGCATACCTCCTTCATGAATCTCCCTCGTCTAATCCACACAGTTTCATTGCTCTTACTTACTCTCCTTATCATTTCACTCCACAAGCTTTCCCTATTTATTTCCTGAAGCAGTATGTATTTAAGCGTCATATGCTTCAGAAAATGCCATTGCTCTCTCTCCAACCTTTCATACCTCCTGACACCCCATACATCGGTCTTACACTTGCATCCCATATGTTACACGTCACTCTCACACTGTCTCCATCTTCTCTCACCTGTCTTTAGAAAGTAATTGGGGTGATTAAAAATGTCATTCTCCCAAGTTCCAAATATAGGAAGTGTAGTTTAACTGAATTTTTGCACGAGTTTGCCAAGGGTGATGAAATCATTGACCAGAGCACTTAGGCCTCACTAGGCCCGTTGTGCCCCCGTCATCAAAAGTAAACCTACTGAAATATGTATATAGCGTTCATTAAAAGTTGAAAAAATTATTTCTACAGCAAAGAATCAAGAATTCCAAAACCACATATTGGAAGTCTTTTTCACTCACACAAACATCGAACGTCACATTGAACTAAAGCATGGATGCACAGACCGCGGCCCGCCGGTCGAATACCGGTGGCCCGCCGACAGCAAAAATAATACTCTCGTACATTCTAAAATATTGAATTCTATTCCAGAATAAAACCAAAAAAAATATGTTCGAAAAGTAATTTGAATCTCGCGCGCGCTATTACGGTGCGCCGTACGTGCGTCGTCGGTAACAGCGGTCGGTAATGTTCGTGCTGATCTCGGTTAAATTCGTTTGCTTGAAGAAGCGCGGCGGCCGGCGGCGCGATGACGATCGCTCGCGTAGATAGTACACGACTCGAAGCTTCCAGAGTCGGTTTCGAGATTTCTCCAGACAGTTTTCGACTCTATACGCGCGGTATAAAAGCCACGTTTAATCGCCGCTAGGTGTATTAGTGTTCTGTGAGTTTAATAGAGGTTTTGGAAGGCAATAGTTGTACTCCACTAGCCGGTGTCATATATTTTGATCCACATTCAACGTAGATTTCCTGTTGCAGTGTTAACCGTCAAGTGCCGTGTATAATTGTGTTGTGAAATCGTAAGTAAAACTCTATTATTAATAAGTGTTTCCCTACCTATTTAATCAATTATTTTTGATAATTTAAAAAGGATGGGTAATTTAAGTAGGTACTGTAATTGTTTTTAGGTGCTGTGTTAATCCTAGCCAGGATTAGAACGCAACATGGACAAGCCAGGACCTAGTAAAAAACGTAAGGTTAAAGATGAAAATCGGCAATTTCAAGAAATTTGGACTGAGAAATACTTTTTTGTATGGTCGCATAACAAAGTCGTTTGTTTAATTTGCAAGAATTATGTTGCAATTGCAAAGGAATATAATGTAAAAAGGCACTATGAAACGCAGCATCCTTCTTTTACCAAGTTTACAGGCGAATTAAGAAAGCAAAAAATGTTGTCTTTAAAACGGGAGCTTACGGGTCAGCAAGCTATGTTTAGAAAACCCATTGAAGATTCAGAAACAGCTACAGAAGTTAGTTATGAAATTTCTCGAATGATAGCAAAGCGAAGTCGCCCCTTCAATGATGGGGATTTTGTAAAAGAATGCATAGAAATTGCCGCTAAGAAAATGTGTCCAGAAGCAGCAAAAAAGTTTGAGAAAATTCAACTGAATCGTATGACCATCCAAAGACGAATTATGTCTTTGTCAGGTAATATTGCGGAACAATTAACTGAAAAAACTAAGATCATTGAATTTTTTTCATTAGCACTCGACGAATCCACTGATATTAGTTCCACAGCTCAACTTCTAATATTCATACGAGGTGTTACTCAAGATTTTGAAGTCGTAGAAGAGTTATTAGGAATGTGTTCATTGAAAGGTCAAACCAAAGGAGTTGATATACTCAATGTACTTTTGGATGAGCGTTCAAAAACTGATTTGGACTTATCAAAATTATCGGGAGTTGCGACTGACGGTGCTCCTTCGATGATTGGTGTCAATTCCGGGCTAGTTACTTTGCTGAAAAAGCATCTGCAAGAAAAAAACATAAAGGCTGAAGATCTCATGCAGTTTCACTGCATTATACACCAAGAAGCCCTCTGTGCTAAACAAATTGAATTTCAAAATGTCATGAAAGTGGTAGTTTCGACTGTAAATTTCATAAAATCACGAGGACTCAATCACAGGCAATTCAAACAATTCCTTGATGACATCGAAAGCGAATATGGAGATTTACTGTATTATACAGAAGTAAGGTGGCTAAGTCGTGGATTGACACTGGAACGATTTCTAAATTTAATAGAAGAAATTGGAATATTTCTGGCGGAAAAGCAAAGGGATGTCCCGGAACTTAAAAATCCTGATTGGTTGTGTGATTTGGCTTTTTTAGTTGACATTACAAATCATTTGAATGTCTTGAACACACGGCTTCAAGGCAAAAATCAACTGATATCCCAGCTCTACGCTCATGTATCATCCTTTCAATGCAAGCTGACACTTTTCAGATCGCAATTGAATTCTGGAAATTACAATCATTTTCCGAATTATAAGAAAATGGCTGAAAAATTCAACAAAACTGCGATTAATTTCAGTTATGTAGAAAAGCTAGATATTTTGATTCAATCTTTTCAAGACAGATTTTCGGAGTTTAAAAAAGTGAAACCTCTGTTGGACATATTCAGCAATCCTTTCACGATTTCAGTTGAAAATGCGCCAGAGAGGCCTCGGACATTCGTTCGAAAATATGCAAATTTATTTAATAGCCCGCCGGCATTAAATGCCTTTGTGCGGCATCGCCGCCAAGTCGTAAAGCTGTCTACGGGCGAAAGCCGGCACGCGCCGTGTGCACACTCGGCGGCATCGGGTAGCCGCTCTTTTTCTATATAATCGAAATTATATTTTCGTTTGTTACTACCTTATTATATTGAATTACAAATATTATTAAATAATATAGTTCAAATGTATGTGAATTTAATTAAAATATATAGTCTATTTACATTAATTTAATGTAGAATTTTAATTGCATATTTTATAGAATATATTAAACGTATATGTGATTAGTAATAATAACAATAATAATATCTTTATATTAAGGTTAGATTAGGTCAGGTTAGGTTAGGTTAGGGTTTCCCGCAGGGGTGGTTGACGTGCACAGCCATTTGGGAGTAGCGACCCCACGTACCCGAGCCGTTCATTGCACACACACGCACATCTCATACACACACACACACACACACACACAAACACAACGACACTGACACCCCGTGATGTTATGCCTGATGGCGGTTCCGCGGGGTGACACACACACACACACACACACACACACACACAACGACACTGACACCCCGTGATGTATGCCTGATGGCGGTTCCGCGGGGTGGCACACACACACACACACACACTCATCATACACACGCACACATCATCGACGTAGACGACACCCTACACCCCGTGAAGTAATGCCAGACGGCGGTTCCGCGGGGTGTCAGGGTCGACTTGGGGAGGTGGTTTTTAGTGGGTATACCAGTATAGTTCTGGGGACTCCCACACTCAGTCTTTAAAAGATTTTCCACCTCCCAGGCACAAAAAAAAAAAAAAAAAAGTTAGGTTAGGGTTAAGTTAAGGTGCATTTTTGTAGCAAGTGAAATAAGTTGTTTCGCCAACTACACGATTTTTCAAATAAATGAAATTTTCATAAACATAATAACTTTTACAAGAATCTTTTATAACATCCATGTTTAAACAACGAATATTACAAAATAAGTGAATAACTTAATACAGTTCATTTATTTTCCACTAACAGATTGTTTCTCACGTACCGGATTCCTACGCGTTCCTCTACTACCGCTCTGTCGGCGTTTTAGGGACGGTCGTAAATCACGGTAATTTATGCTAGCAAAAAACATCCTTTTTATAACCGCCTCATTCCACTTTTTCGGAGTTATGTCTCAGACGCCGCCAGAGTCAATGCAGTTAGAAATTATCGACATTCAAAACGACGAAGATTTACGCAACAAATTCAACGAAGGAGACTTGCTGAACTTTTACCGCTGCATTGATAAAAATATGTACAAAGAGTTGCGCATAAACGCTCTGAAATGTGCCAGCTTATTTGGTTCTACCTATATATGTGAACAAACTTTTTCAATACTTAATAATAATAAAACCAAAAATAGAAACCGCCTTGCAAATGAAAGTTTGGAAGCAGTTTTACGTGTTGCTACAAGTAAATTTGAGCCAAATATAAAAAAGATTGTAAGCACTATGCAGTGCCACGCTTCAAATTAATAAATTCCTTTTTAATTTTAATACATTATTATCAATTATTTATTGTCTATAATTACCTACACTTCTGGCGGCCCGCCATCAGTTCATGATTTGCCCGAGTGGCCCCTAGTCTTAATAAGTCTGTGCATCTCTGAACTAAAGTGTTCCAATCCAATATCGCCATGGACTGACAGATGACTCATTTCGGAATAAAATAATAGTACAGTGAATGCTCGAGACTCAAAGTAGTCGAATGTAAAATGTAAACATAGTCGGTAGCCCATTTAAATAAATAAAAAATTAAAATTAAAATCACATAAACGATACACGACATTTGTAAAGAAATCACCCAAATAGTAAGGGGCGATAATTCTAAACAGTTATTGTATAAGTACATGCGTGTGTATAAATAGTTTAAATAAATTATTATGACAATTTCACACTTAATTAAACTTACAAAAAACGGTAAAGTATGGCTCACCTAAAGATCAATTAATTTTTGTTATTTAAACTACAAACCTGATTTATATCCAACAGCCAAAACCTCACCATCTGGCCTCCAAGTCATTGCATTAACAATATCTCCATCTTTAGGAGGGGTCATACTCCAAGCACGTGTCCATGTTAACCGATGTAAAGCCACTTCTCCTATAACAAAATAAAACTATAATTTAATATTGTCAACCAAATTCTGTATCCACTAAAATCCAAATATCCCTTCTAAATATCTACATCCTCCCCTCACAATTCATAAATCCATTTGTGCAAATCATCAGGACAGTTAAGCTAGCTAGCAAAGATACTTTCTTTTTCTCTTCTTAAATTCAAGACAGGGCAGAAAGACCTCAGGTCTATAGCCCAGACGGACTAACACCATCCATTTGTATTGCATCCATATTTATTGTTACTATGTATTATTTTTTGTCCAAATAAAGATTATTGTATATATGTATAATATTTAATAATTAAATGTCTCAGTAAAATTCAAACTTAAAAAGTAATATCAGACCTATTTCTTAATATATCTTTTATTACAATGTCCCATATTTTTTAAGGCTCAAGTATAACCAGTTTGTTCGCGATGAACTGAACCTCTCAATGATTTGATCACCCTTGGAAAACTCAATCCAGATCCAGACCCTCATCTAACACCTCTGGACTTGTTTGTGTGAGGTTACCCAAATTTAAAGTTTACCAATAGACTTCTCTGATGCATTTGAAAAAAATAAATTTACACAGTCGAGCAGTCATAATAAATTTTTCAGTTCGAATAAATGAGTGTCGTGTTATAATAAAAAAAATCTAAATTGCATACATTAATAAATAATAAAGATATTTTTCTCAGATGGCTCACTTTTTGTTATTGGTCCACTAAATATAACCGATCATGTTAAATTTATTTGTATTAATTATGAGAATTGTTGACTATCATAAAACATTTGTATTAAAAAGAGTAAAGTTGAGCAAATATTTGTTCCTCTCATTTAGTTTCTTTATAAAAAAAATAGAAGTTATAAAATGCCATAAGAAGACATAACATGCAAAAAACAATGTTAGAATTCACAATAGATGAACCGCAATCAGGTAAATTATTAAAATATTCACTGTTCCTTTTCCTGTGTTAATTTATTGGGTTTCCAAGAAGATGAAGAAATTGAAAAGGGGTTAGAAAAATTGTTATCATGAAATTAAGATGTAAACTAACCTTTAGCATTAGACAACGCTACTAAATCCATACGATCGCTCCAAAGCAATAAATCAATTTCATTTGCGACATTCTTCTCCTCTAACTGGCGGATTATTGGTAACATTTTTATGTATTTTGAAATACACATTAAACAAGTGTGTACGAAATGTGTTTACATTCCTAACCGCCAAATCCTAAAAATTGATCAGCCATGTTTGCGCATGCGTGAAATTTTTAATCTCCAGTGATTCTCAAACATTTATTATTTGATTTTACAGGTATAATAATTCTTATTTATTAAAATTTAAATTGGTTTAATTAGGCAAATTAGGTAAATAAATAGCTTTTTAATATTTGACGCATATTCAACCGAAGATAAAACATTTAGTATTTATTTTTTCTTTACTTTATAGGTATATCAAATAATTTCAGTTAAATATAATTTCCATACATTGGACACGGGTACAGCGGTTGCGTTAAAATTACAAAGAGATAATCAAAAAACTTTGACAAATTATTATTATACATTTTTTCATTTTATCATATTGTACTTTTGATACTTATCTATTGAAAAATATTTATTCAAACAATACTTGTCTAAACATTTTAGGTAAAAGTATATATCATTGATATTAATAAATAATATTATTTCAATCAACGGTATAATATACATAAACGTGTTAGTACCAAATAACGAACATAGGTGGCACTAATGTATATACCATAGACTATATAATTAATGTGTGTGTGTAGTATATGTATATTTTCTATGGTGTGTAACTCATTTTTGCTTGTTCCACGCTGATCATTCGTTTATTTGTTTACTGGTATAGTTTGTCTTCAACACAGATTTATGTAGATTTACAAAAAGTGTTATCAAACAGAATATCTCCATTTGTGCTAGAACCCGAGAGGTTAACATGTTTAATCAGAGCGGTTTAAATAGTTTCGGGTCGACAACGAACCCTACCAATGCGAACCCCATGAAAGACTATGAGGTTACCTCACCCCCCGATGATTCTGTCAGTTGCCTCTCATTTTCACCGGCCACATTATCGCAAAACTTCCTTATTGCCGGTAGCTGGGACAATAATGTCCGTTGTTGGGAAGTGGAACATACTGGGAAAACAGTCCCCAAGTCCATGCAAACATGCGGAGGCCCTGTTTTGGATGTTTGTTGGAGCGATGATGGAACTAAGGTATGTATTTTTTATCGTCAAATGGTACAAATTATATTTAAAAAAATTTGAAATATTTTAAGTATTTAATATCTAAGAAATTGATTCATCTATTTCCTCCCAAGGTATTACTCACAAAAAAAACATTATTATGACTACTTAAAAGATTAAAGGTAAATGCAATTAGGTGAAAAATAAAAAATTGCATACCCGTTTTCAAAATTTTGAATTAAGTTATTGTGTCTCTCATCTTGTTTTCTGGGTGAACATATAGTTTTAAAAGCTTAATTGCAATCAAGAATTGGAAATCGATTTGAAAAAGTTTTATTTTATTTACTTTATTATTGGATTGAAGCATAATTATTGCAGCTTTTTTTTCAACAAATTTTATTGAACAAAAACGATAAAAATAATTAATAAAAAGAAGGTTTAATGATTATCTCAGAATGTAGTCACCATCTACTTAATCTCTGCTTCTCATTTGCTTGGTTGATGGTTGATCCCATGGACAAAGAAATCAATCTTGAATTCAATCTATGCTTTGACATCGGCTAGCAAGTAATTTTCAACAAGTATTGACGTGAATATGATGCGAAAGCAGCCTAAGGGGGATCAGGAATTATCGTGGTGGAAGATAATTGATGGCACCGCAAAGGCAGTCACGCTGTTGACTGTCGCTTGCAATTTTTTATCTGGAATCTGTCACTGTTGATGCTTTCGTCACCATAATAAATGCTGTTTGTTTAGAATGATTTCCCATTGGATGATTTTACTTCTGTCGCCCCATTCAAACTGCATAGGCCTCTCACAGTCGACATGTTTTGGTAATCTTTTTTGAGAAACTCCCAACAACATGCAAACCTTCTTTCTTTTTATGTTTTTGAAGAGGAGCTATGATTAATCACTCGTGGTGAGGTTAGCATTCGAGTTGTTTGGCTATTGTTTTTCTTAAACCATCTTTTAACTTGGGTTTTGCTGATTCTTCCCTCGCCATATTGCACTTTCTGATTGTGAAATGACTCCAACACCTTCTAACCTTTCTCAAAGTGCTACAACACAAATATCGAATATGTGTATCTTATAACATGCAACAAATAGAGTGAAAAAGGCTCAATAATTATGTATCAACCTAATATTATGCTGTATAAGACTGATTCTTATTTTTATACTATATTCTATTTTTATTAACATAAGTATAACATATTTTATACCTTTTTTTAGATTAAGTGATATTGTACCAGGTGTTGATCTGGCTTCTCGGTAATAGAAATTTAACGTGTAAAATCACACTTATGCATAAGAGACCAAAATTATTACAATATTACAGAAATTGATAATTTTTTAACTTCTTTTTAGTCTTCTTTGAGGAACGAATATAAAGAAAAAGTTAAAATTTTACGATAATCACATTTTTCATGATTTGACGCAAATAATATAATTGGAACTGTAATTTTTGACGTTATAATTAATGTAACTTTGGAATAATTAAATAAAATGTCTTATACAATTAGTGAAAAAAATCAATGGATCGATCGATACTCCCAATATCAACAATTCAAAACAACATTTCAAACCAATAAAAATGCGGATCAGTTTTTAAACCATGCCAACCCTGTTTAAAACATAATTCAAATTTGGTGGAGGAAGAACAAATTGTTCAAGATATTGTCAACGAAGTGCTAATCACAACATTAGCACTCATCAAATTGCTACAAAATACATTTCAATCTTACAAGTACTCTAACATCAAGAAATTTTTGAGATAGATAGGTATTCTAGAATGTATTTCTATGAAACAATCATGGAAATGGCCAAATAGATAGAAATTTCCTCCAAAATATATGTTTTTCTGAAGAATCACCCGCATTTAGTTATTGATAACCATTCCCAATATCCACAATCTATAAATGTATGGTTGGGAATATCTCACATTATTGGTTTTTTTTTCATTTTGTTTTAACAGGATGGGTGCGCGGCTCATTATACTATAGAGGTTATTTCATATTTAAATGAATGTTATTCATATATCTGGATAGGACGCGGAAGACCTGTTAATTGGCCAGCCCGTTTACCAAATTTAGCACCGAACGATTTTCTCCTGTGGGGGCCACTTGAAATTCAAGATTTACCGAGCGAGAAATGCGAATGTCGAAAGGAATGCAGTAGCCTCATTAATTTTAATTTTCACAAACAAACAAACAGACAACTTATAAATAGATACTCTTTAACCTTTATTTGGCATCCATTAAATATACATAATTCCATCTACTAAACTATATTCTACCATAACAGAAAAAACAAAAATATAATCCTTCCATATCTTATTTCACTCCACCCTTCTCCTCCCTCTCTCCCATCCTATTCTCCTCAGCACATTTACCCTGGCCCCATCGTCATTCATCCAGTCCGTCACCCTCCTGCACCCTTCTACCCACTCCTCACTCACCCCCTCCCATTCTTACACAAAACGCACTTCCCATAACTCTCTCCCATCCACCACTTTCATCCAACCCACACCTTGCCATTGTCACAACTTTTAAATATGTGCAAACATTTTTACGATAGACTTTGTTTTTGTTTAGCTTCGAATGGAGGTTTATTTGAGCATGTGCTCAAATGGTGCAAAAACACACCAGTGGGAGGAAATGGGTTGATAGTTTCATTAGAGGCTTATCATCCATTAGTTTTTTAATTTTTTCTATAATAATAATCATTAATAAATAAATAATTTCTTGTTCTCCATTGATAAAAAAGTACCTTACTTGAAAGATATCAATGATAGAATATTCATATAATACAATGCTATTTGCTCTTTTTAAATGTTTAAATGCTCAATTAAATACTCACTATAATTTGGTAGCTTTTAGCTGAATATATATTATAAGATGGAGCAGCATAATAATAGCATATTACTTTATATACTATATACCCTACTGCTTTTTTGAACTAATTTCATATATGTATTATGTTCATTTAGTTCTGTATAAACTAAATAAAATATTAAACCTATATATAATACAAAATATGTATTTTTAATCATAGTTATATATTAAATTCAGGTATTCATGGCTGGTTGTGATAAACAAGCTAAAGCTTGGGATTTAGCCAGCAATCAAGTGGTTCAAGTTGCGGCCCATGATGCCCCAATTAAGACATGTCACTGGATAAAGGCTTCAAACTATTCATGTCTCATGACAGGTTCATGGGATAAAACCTTGAAATTCTGGGACACCCGTACACCAAATCCTATAATGAGCATTTCATTGCCAGAACGATGTTACTGTGCAGATGTTGATTATCCAATGGCTGTAGTTGGAACTGCTGCCAGGAATATCTTAGTATATCAATTAGAAGGAAAGCCCCAAGAATATAAGAGAACAGAGAGTCCATTGAAGTATCAACACAGATGTGTTGCTATATTCAGGTATGTATTTATTTTTTCAGTTTCAGAAACAGATTTAAAAGAAATTTTATACTATAATTCCATCTAGTGTATATAAATATAAGAATGGATTAAAATATTATTACTAAACGTTATATATATAACGATATTATATAGCAAAATTAAGTTTCGTCTACATATTTAGAACAGTGTTAAAAGTGAACTATCAATATGTTATTCTAAAATTTTAAAGGCCTACTTCATTTATATCACATGTCCTAAAAATAGCTGGTATAATATATATCAGCATTTTATTACCTTTCCTTTATTCAATTTGTGATAATTAAGGATGAATAAAAAAAGAAAATCTGGCAATATGGCAAAATTTAGAACGAGGTGTCTGCTTTATGTCATCATGTACCTAATGCGACATTTAAGTTTAACATTTTAAATACCCTTGTTGGTATTAATTTAATTCAGGAATGTATAAATCTTATTGGTGAGATATTAATACCAATCCCAAGCTGATGATCAGCATTAGGCACAATTATTATTATCTATAAATATTAATAATTACTATTAACATGAAATACTTTAATTTTATTTAATTCTGCTAACACATTTAATAATTAATTGTATAATTCTAGAGTATTCTATAGAAGTAACCTTTATTTAGTGACACAGTGAGTTAAAAAAAATATGAGGAAAAATCATAATATAATATTGATATATGAAAGGAAGTATTTATAACTATTATTCTTATCATTATTCTTCATCTAAAAAAAAAACTTTGGTAATAAAATGTCTTGGTAATAAATACATTTGTTTGAGTGTAAATATATGAATAGATTTTTTCAGGAAACTTATTATATTGAACATTTTCTGCTGTTTATTACAATGTATGACATTTGCATTTTTTTACAGATTTTGCACTACAAGATAAGAATTAAAAAATTAACACAATAATCACAGCGAAAACTTAAATAATTATAATAAATGAGGATATGTTTGCCAATCTGTAGGCACTTTTTTATCAAATGATATTAACTTAAACTATAATATTTTAAAATTAATTACTAATTAGTCACAAAATTCCTACTTGCCTTTAGAGTCAAAACATTCTAAATTAATCATATATTTTTTTATTTCTCATTAGTTAGTTCTTGGAATGTTTCAATTTTTTAACAAGTTTCAACTTTTGCTTTTTCTGTACTAATTTTACTGCTATATTATTTATATTACTCACATAGAATTGGTAAAATCATTTCAAAATTAAAACAAATATTTACAAAGTAATTTTAGGGCTATTTAAATAATTTTAAGCTGGTGACATTTTGATGACATTGCCAAACTTAAGATATTGCTTTTTGTGGTGTGAAATAAATGCCATCTAGTGACTAAATCGGGCGTTTTTGATGTTTTAATTTGATACACTTTGTATATATGTATGTATATTTCAGGGATAAGAAGAAAGTTCCAACAGGATATGCATTAGGTTCTGTAGAAGGACGTGTCGCCATTCAATATGTCACCCCAATCAGTCCCAAAGATAACTTCACGTTCAAATGCCACCGTTCAAATGGTGCGCCCAATGGATATCAAGATATTTACGCTGTCAACGATATAGCATTCCATCCGGTACACGGAACTCTAGCGACTGTTGGATCTGACGGCACTTTCAGCTTCTGGGACAAAGACGCCCGCACGAAACTAAAGCCGTCCGAACCGATGGAACAACCCATAACTCGATGTGCTTTCAACCACAATGGTCAAATATTTGCTTATGCTGTTAGTTATGATTGGAGTAAGGGGCATGAATTTTATAATTCTTTGAAAAAAAATTACATTTTCCTAAGGCCGTGTTACGATGAATTAAAACCAAGGTCTTCTACTTAATTTTAAATTTTGTAAACAATTTGTATTACTGATATATTTAACCACTCACATGTTAATTATAAATTAATAAATTGTCATGCATATTTACTTGTTTATTTATGTTTATACCTGTAGATATAATTGATTAATGATTTAAAATCAAGAGACTTTTTTCTAACTCTAATTTTTTACATGATATTTAGTAAATATTTTGAATATTGATTTCTTTAAATAATTTAAACATAAAAACATGTCACAAGTTTATCATTATAGACTTCAAGATTTGTAATTTACTTGAAAGTTTTTAAGTGAATTTAAAAATCAAGTTGAAAAACATCTGCAGGCAAGTGTTTCAGTTCCATACATGCATGCCTATGTTTTCAATTTTCTATTATATTCATTTTATTCATTATTTTTCTTGTTTAATTTAATCCGTACCCATGTTGACAATTGTTTGTGTGTGTGTGTGTAAATGAGCTTGTTACTTTAAAGGATCGACCCCGTCACTCTAAAGCACCATTAATTGTATCCCAATGGTGAATGGTATCGGTCACCCATCCAACTACTGCACGTCAGTTCGGGGCCGTAACAGAATGCGCCACCACCGGCATGTTAATTGTTCTATTTATATGGACGTGAATAATTTGTTTGGTGTAATTACAAGTTTGTTTCTAAGTTGAATGGCTGCTATATTATCGTCATTTTCAATATGCATCGCTATTCGGATTAAAATTTAAATGCGCTATATACCGAATTGCAATAAAACTGAAGCTATTTGAATTTTACAATTGCATAAACATTTTACCAAGGATACTGTATTGTGTTCTTTTAAAGGTTTTTACAAAAGAATTTACCCTTTAACTTGATTTTATTGAATATAACGTTTACCGTTCGGATACAAGAACGATATTGAATTTTATGAGTGGAACGTAATAGAGTAAAATTATCTCCGACAAGCCTGCCACCCAAGATCACAGAGGTTTAAAATAAAATAATCTCTCCCTCGGCACTGAATCATACGCTGCTCTCAGATTTAAAAAAACTGCATACACTCTCCTTCTTCCTTCCATTTCTAGAGTAAAGATCTGATCTCTCGATCCTCTCTCCTTTCTAAAACCTCTCTGTTGCCTCTCCACCTCCTTATCCAGCCTCTTCTTCACAATCATCATTGCTATTTTGTATCCGCTGTTCCACTTTCCCTATGTCACCTCCCTTATGTAAAGGGCATATTGCTACTACCTTCCATGGTCCCAGGATCTCCTCTTTGCCTCTCCAAATCTGGTTTAAAATTTCCTTGGACTTCTTATTTCCTTTCACATTTACGCTTTCAAACCATTGGACCTCGGCGCTTTCCCTCTTTTAACTCCTCGGAAGCACTCTTCACTTCCTCCTCTGTGAAGTCTACCACGTCTCCCGTTCCTCCCCTTCCCCCTTTAGTTAGTTCCCTCATAAAATATGTTTTGTTGCAAATGCCTTACAACGCAAGCAAAAGACAGTATTTTTAGAAACTGAATACAGTAGTCAATCTCTGTGTTACTTTTCTTAATTTTTTAGATGCCTATCATAATAGTAATCTGAAAACCTTCGATTTAAACCATCACGTAGATGGTCATAGTTTTTCACTTGTTTAGGTGGGTTTTCTATTAAATATTGCAATAACTGAGAACTTAAAACTGTTAGCGAAAACCAAGGATCATCTATGGAAATACTTGGTATCGACGGAGACGATAGTCTTGACAGTGGCGATTGTTTTGGTTGACTTCAAAGCCAATCTCGAACAATACATGTAAATACCCGACGACATCGTACGGTAGTTCCCTGTTCTCTCACTAGCTCGCCTCCTCAATAAATAGGTGATTTCCCGCCGCTTGTATTCATCGCTCTACGAAAACACAGATATAGAGCGACAGAAAATCACGGATGAGTATGGGAAAATATTACATAATTGTCAATAATTATATACATTGATATTGGTCATAATGGTACTTATGTCATTACCTATAAGCTATATCATATCTATTAGGTGGAGAATAACACTTGTTTTGTTCCATATTGTTTTTATTTTCAGTTGCCTGACACGTGATTCGGTCTTCGCAGACCATTATCAAAGTTAAAACTAAAACTAATGATAATCATTAGTTTTAACTTTGATAATGGTCTGCGAAGACCGAAACACGTGTCAGGCAACTGAAAATAAAAACAATATGGGACAAAACAAGTGTTATTCTCCACCTAATAGTAATATCTGTTTCCATCAAGAGTGTAGCGCAACAAGCATTAACTTTATAAATCATATCTATTATCATTTCATGAAAAGGCGCCGATAGTATTACCTAAACCAAAATCTGCTCGATTCGCTGGCGCCTGTGTGCGACGCACGCATGGGCGGCTCGGCACTGACCCTGATATGTTAAATAAAGTAAGAAGAATTTTTTATTTAAGATTAGACGTATGCGGTGAGTATTTTGAACATCTACTGCATTGACATTCATTTTTGTTTGTTTTTTACATTCTGAACAATATTGAGTGTATTGGAACAAGTTTCAGTAATCAGATGATTTTATTTTTGAATTTTAATTGAAAACAATAGCATTTTTTAATAGAGAACGAAGAGACCTTTCAAACGATAGCACAAGCCCATAAAAAATTGGGGGTTGTAACTGCCACCTGAAAGAGGTTGAAGGTAGGGATCACATATTTACGTTCAAGAATGTCAAGTTATAATCAAAATTTTACGTGTTTCGGAATTTTCTATTAATATGTACAATGATCGAAATAATGAATTTATTCCATTTGGCTTTTCTACACTGTATAAAAGTATTAATTAGGGAGAATATACAGCTGATTATTTTTGCACTTGTATTGATCTACAATACCTTTCAAATTCAATGTAATAACTTTTATTCATAGAAAATAGATAAAAACATGTTATTATTGTTAATAATAATTATTATCAATGATAAGATAATTCATAATTGTGATATTTAAGAGGAATTATCTTTCTAATACCTAAGGTATTTTTTTAAATTCTTACAATTATATTTAAATGTTGGTATAACTTACGATAACGATGGCACACCTTAAAATTATTATTCTCGCCTAATGATAATAGATGGAGTGCTGTTTCCTTCGTTAAAACGAACCCTTAAATAAATTTCTTACATATCCATTTTGTAAAATCATATGATGCTCCTGTTAAATATTTGTAAAAGTAGTAAAAACGTCACCCCTAACGTTTAAAAGCTACTAAAAATATGGATCTTAAATTGTCTATTGATGTGATATAAATAGTTGGCAATCATGATTGGGTTGTCCCCAAGTATCTTATATGTTCCTTTATTTAGTCCGTGAGTAAAATCTGGAATCATTTTCACAGTACACTACTATACTTATAGGTATAGTTTGTGACCATTTTATTGGGTGTTGTTCCCAGTAACAAATACTTCAGAAATGAACAATAATAATCGTGCAAATCAATTAAATCCAAATAATAATGCTTATTGGACATCCAGAGGTTATAATAACCGTCCAAATGATTGGAATTCATCCTCAAGTACTACTGGCAATACTTCAGGGTCTAGCAGTGGAAATACCAATGGTATGTATATCTAATTCA
This sequence comes from Ontholestes murinus, assembly GCA_963969525.1. Classification (NCBI taxonomy): domain Eukaryota; kingdom Metazoa; phylum Arthropoda; class Insecta; order Coleoptera; family Staphylinidae; genus Ontholestes; species Ontholestes murinus. The sequence continues at coordinate 48,018,453 of OZ018389.1, read as the reverse complement.
TTTTAAACATTTTTATAACCTAATATATTATTAATTTTGTTTAGACTGGTTTAGTTTTTTTAACTCTAAACCATATTTAATAGGGTGTCAGAAAAATGCCCCTCCTTAATGGTCAAAATTCTACAATGAAAATTATTTGAATATATTTCTTTTTATCTCTTCATTTAAATTTGGAAAGGCAGAACAGTAGATATAAAGCCAATAATTTTTAAAGGCAAATTATCAGCTTTATATTACCACTTTTCATAGGTTTTATAATAATACACAATCATATCCTACTAGATTTATAATTTATAAAAACATATTGATATAGTGGAAATTAGATTCAATTTAATGTAAATTTTTTTTTTAATTGGATTTTTCATGTGTCAAAATATACTTTCATCCCAAACACACAGCCTTGCACTATGGAATCTATATTTTAATGTCTAATTAATAATAAACATCCTGCTAAAATGTAACCCTAATGATAATATTTTTATTTTAGGTGGAGGTGACGCCACATCTACTTTAAATACTATAGTTGATATAATCAAATTTGGAATTGATATATATAACATGTTCAGATCATAAACATTCCATATAATTATGAATTATAACAAAAAATGTATTTATAACTTTATATTCAAAAAATTGTAAAAGTAAAATTCATTTAAATTCAAATGATAATACATTTATCTGTTTGTTGCTTAACAAATGCATAACATTCTAAATGTATATTTATTGCCAATAAACAAAAACGATGGAACAGTAAATACGTGTTTACTTAAAGATTTAAAGATAATTCCTGCAGGATTATGAACATCATAATAGTATAAACAGTGGGCGTCATATCTTATCTTCCTTTTAGGCCTATAATGTTAGAACTATCACATTTTACACATTTTATATATCAAGAAGAAACTTAACCTCCATTAATTTTGTTGATTTATTGACAGCGCCATCTAATATATGTATGCACCTTTAAATAAAAATGATGCCATAATATTACTTTTGCGTCCTTCATAAAATGTTTGTAAATTACTTATTTTATTTTTATATCTATTTTTATAATAATACTCATTTGCACTTCTCCCTTTTTCCCCTCCACAGCCTCATCAGAATCGTTACTCTGGTTCTGTCTTATCTCATCCAGTCCCCTACCATTCTACAACTATCTATTTGTCAGATGTCTCCATGTGTCATTCCTATACTTGCATTTGATACTTTGTATCACTCGCCCATCTATTTCTTTCACCCTCTCTCCCCCCGTCCAGTATCTCGCCCTTCCCTACTCTCTACTCTTTCCTCCTATCATGTATCACTAGATCCATTTTGAGTTTCAATTTTTACAGCGTTACTTCCCTTTAACGGCACACCAGAAACACGTTGTTAATTGCTTGTTTGCACGGATATTTGTTTTCGATAAGAAGAGATACGCATTAGAGCATTGATACGATTGTAAATAAAAAAACGGTGTTTGCAATTGTGTAAGAATAAATAACTTGGTTTGGTGATAAGGTGATAAGAATCCTTACTGATATTATTTTATACTCTGATTATTAATATTTTGCTAGTAAGACGAAAGTTGATTGTGAAGTGTAGTTATTTAATAATGTCAAAATATAAATTTAAGTATAATAGAATAGTCTAGGATTTTAGACAGTAAAATCATATAAAGGGTGTCCTAAGAAGAGCGCCGGATTTAATTTTAAAGAAAAACATTTTTGTTTCAACATAAAGAAAAATAATTCCGATCAAACGTGATATACAACACCAGGCAAATTTCCTCTTTAAGATGTTCAACTGTTTCAGGCTTATTCGAATACACTTTTTTCTTCACATAGCCTCAAAGAGAAAAGTCCATCGGCGTTAGATCGCATGATCTTGGTGGCCAATGTTGATCGCCAAATCGAGAAATGACTCGGCCTGGAAACTTGGTCTGCAGTAACACCATCGTTTCACGTACAGTGTGGCAGGTCGCACCGTCTTGTTGGAAAAACATGTCTTCCACATCAATTATATCCAATTAGGGCCACAAAATTCTGTTAACATTTCGCGATACTGCACACTATTAACAGTTAGCGGATTCAGACCAAAACGTGCACCAAACAGTTACTTGCGGTGGATACATTGGTTCTTCGAATATCTCACGAGAATTTTCAGCACTCCAAACCCGACAGTTTTGCTTATTTACGTATCCGTCGAGTTGAAAATGTGCTTCATCTGAAAAAATGATTTTCTTCGCAAAATCTGCATTTATTTGATGATGTTCCAACACCCAATCATCTTGTACGCGTGCAAATGTAGATGTTTTACCAAAAATCACAGTGCAACTCGTAGTAACAAAATTGTGGCAAATTTAAATCCGGCGCTCTTGTTGGGACACCCTTTATATGAAGTTTATATGAAGTTTCTATAATAATATTCAGGTTATTCAGACCAACAGGAGTTTACTAATGTAAAAAAATATTTATTTTTAATAGTACACAGTTTTATATTATTAAAAATTAATGGCTATCCATGAATTGAAGTTCTGATAAAAGTAATAAATTATTTGGTAACGGTTTTGGCTGTGGTGATAAAACGGTCAATATCTGCCTTTCAGAATCAACATTCGTTCTGGAAATAAAAAAACAATATATTCATAATGATATTCAAATGTGATTATGTGATATTAATAAATATAAGGATATTAATATTTGAAATAATTTAAAACTAGTATGTTAAATATAAACAGTTAATATATATAGATATATTTGTATATATATAAACACGTAGGCCCCTGAAATTTTGAATACGGGCAATTGAATGCGTTACTTGTTGCTTAATTACCACGTTCGTGACGTATTTTAATGGAGTGACCAATGGGAAATAATCAGTAATTTCTAATTTGTAATAAAATAGGGAATTAAAATGAAACATATTTATACACTTCTGACGTAATGAATAACAAATAACTACAATGTTCATCTTATTCAATGTTCGAAAACATCTATTTATTTAGCCAAACAATACGATGATCATAAAATTCCTGTTAACATTTTAAAGCTACGTAAGTCAAATTGACATGCATATTGCAGCAACAACCATGGCAACCAATAATAATCATTATACAATACAAACAAATTACATTACTCATATTCAAAATTTCAGGGGACAATGTATATACAGGGTTATTCACGCTATATGGCACGGAATATTGTTGCCAAAATACGTGACTTTCAAAAAGTTTCACTTTGGGGATATATGTAAGTCTATTTGGGCTACTTTTTAAAATTATTTTCATAATATACAGGGTGTCCCAAAAACCCTAAAAGTATCAAAGTTGTGTTTTTTTTAATGAAACACCCTGTAATTTATTGCATTTTTGGATCCGTCTATAAAAATAAGTATGTGTTTTAATAAGGTTTTTATTACATAAACCTTAAGGTTTTTGAATTAATTTGAATTTTGTAAAAATGTAACCTAATTTTTATGTTTCAAATACTTAAAAAATAATTAAGGTATGCATACCAAATTTACAATGAAGTGTAACAATAGATCATATTTTATTTTCCAAGTATAATAAACTTTACATCTTATGCCGGGTGTAAAAAAATTGGAATTAAACAAATGAGAACTTTAAATGACTATAACTTCATTTATTTAAATGGAACGCTATATTTATTAATTTATTAGCAAATGCACGTTTTAATTAGCTATCGAATGGTATTTAAATCTTAAATGTTAAGTCTTCTCGTTTTTACAAAAAACGCCAAAATATTGTTTATTGCGCCGTTTTAGTACTTTTAAAGTAAAAATTTTAATGTATCTAGTTTTCTATCGCATTTAAAAACGTCAGATAATTAATTTAGTCTGTTACTTTAGTTTAAAAAGGATGTCTTTTGTTATAGTTGTGTTATTTTGCGATTTTGTGTTAGATCGTTAGTAATCGTTATTGTTTGAACATGGTTGTTGTGTGTCATAGTAAAAAATGAAAATTTACACAGATTTTCTTATACTGAGGTTTTTATAACTGACACTTCCAATTTCTTTAAACTGGTTTAATAGACTATCAAAAATGGCTGGCTTAGGGTGATTTCTTTCGGGAAACCTTTAAGTATAAACTCGACAAGCCAATAAACAATTTTTATGACATATGAGCATAAAACTAATGCCAATAACCCCTTCTTTTGAGTAAATCTTCATTTTTTACCAAAAAATACAACAGCGATGTTCAAACAATAACGATTACTAACGATCTAACACAAAATTGCAAAATAAGACAACTATAACAAAAGACAGGCTTTTTAAACTAAAATGACAGACTAAATTAATTATCTGACGTTTTTAAATACCATAGAAAACTAGATACATTAAAATTTTTACTTAAAAAGTACTAAAACGGTGCAATAAACAATATTTTGGCGTTTTCTGCAAAAACGAGAAGACTTAACAGTTAAGATTTAAATACCATTCGAAAGGTAATTAAAACGTGCATTTGCTGTTAAATTAATAAATATAGCGTTCCATTTAAATAAATGAAGTTATAGCCATTTAAAGTTCTCATTTATTTAATTCCAATTTTTTTACACCCGGCATAAGATGCCAAGTTTATTATACTTGGAAAATAAAATATGATCTATTGTTACATTTCAGTGTAAATTTGGTATGCATAACTTAATTATTTTTTAAGTATTTGAAACATGAAAATTAGGTTACATTTTTACAAAATTCAAATTATTTCAAAAACCTTAAGGTTTATGTAATAAAAACCTTATTAAAACACACACTTATTTTTATCGAAGGATCCAAAAATGCAATAAAATACAGGATGTTCCATTAAAAAAAACACAACTTTGATACTTTTAGGGTTTTTGGGACACCCTGTATATTATGAAAGTAATTTTAAAAAGTAGCCCTAATAGACCCCCATATATCTCCAAAGTGAAACTTTTTGAAAGTCACGTATTTTGGCCACAATATTCCGTGCCGTATAGCGTGAATAACCCTGTATATATATACAGGGTGAGTCGGGAGGAGCGCACCAAACACGTGAAAATAATGTAAAAAAACTCATTTGTTCTTATCCGATTTTTATTTGTTTTCAAGTTATAGCATATTAACAAATAAACAAGTTATTATACAAAAAAAATTTCTTAATCATAGCGTTCTTTCAACAAATGTTCAAAAATACCGCCATTGACTTCTAAACATTTTCTGCTTCGTTTACGAAGAGCGTTTGTTGCTCTCCCAATTGATTCATTTCTTTCTTCTTTTATATGGGCTGCAGTATTCTCAATTCGTCTAATTAGTGATTCCCGTGTGTCCACTTTTATTTTGTAGACTTCATTTTTCATCCAGCCCCATAAACAAAAATGTAGTGGTGTGAGGTCTGGAGATCTTGCAGGCCAATTTATAGGACCTCCACGACCAATCCAACGCCCTGGAAAACGTTCGTCCAAATGTTGCTTGACTTGACGAGCGACATGTGCAGGAGCTCCATCGTGCTGATAGTACATCTGCATTCTAATATTTATAGGAACATCTTCTAGCAGGCCTTGTAATTCATTTTGTAAAAAATTGAGGTAGTTGCCTCCTGTGAGACGATTCTCCAAAATGATAGGGCCGATTAAATAACTGTCAACCATACCACACCACACGTTTACAGAAAACCGATGTTGAAAATTGCTTTCGACTGTTGCGTGGGGATTTTCATCAGACCATACATGAGAGTTACGAGTGTTGTTAATGCCATCACGGGTAAATGTAGCTTCATCCGTAAAGAGTATACTCGATACATTACGATGATTATTATTTATCCACCGACAAAATTCCGTACGGTTAGCGTAATCCCCTGGTTGTAGGTGCTGTACTCTCTGAACGTGATAAGGATATAAGCCTTGCTCGTGTAGCGTGTTCATCACTCTTTTTTGTGGAATTGCCAATTGAGTGGCAATTCTCCGTGAGCTAGTAGTTGCATCTACTAGATGCAGAATATTTTCTACTTCTACAAAATCTTGTCGAGTAGCGCGCTCAGATGTTATGTTAGCACTGGGAAGCTTACCAGTCTCGCACAATTTGTTGAAAACCCTAATAAATATGTTTTTATCAGGATGTCTTTGGTGTGGAAAACGTTCACGATATTCTTCAACAGCAGCTGTAGCATTTCCATTACAGAAACCATATACAAACACCATGTTTGCATATTCTAAATTTGAATAAGTATGTGGCATTTTGCAACACTAACAATCACATTAATTCGAACTTAAACGTTCAGTTACTGTTCACCGTACACTGACAGTTCATCAAAACGTCAGAATTATCAAATGTTTATAAGCCTCGAACATGGCATACTTTGATAATGTTAAAATTCAGATAGAAGTGGAAAGCTAGATGAACATTTTTAATTACGCCATAACTTGAAAACAAATGAAAATCGGATAAGAACAAATGAGTTTTTTACATTATTTTCACGTGTATAATAGACTCCTAGAGTTTGGTGCGCTCCTCCCGACTCACCCTGTATATACATATATATATATATATATATATATATATATATATATATATGTGGATGTAAATAAATTAATGTAATTGGCATTTTAATTATTGTACTTACACACATACAAATCCAGCACAGTGTGCCAAAATCATGTCGTCATCATCCTTTTCAGCAAAACTTACAGCAAGTAAATGGTGGAGCATTCCAGGATTTGGTGTAAGAAGGACAAGTTTAGTTAAATGATCCTTGGCCTTCATTCCCAAAGGTAAGCAAGAATCTGGAAGTGCTGGAGCTCCAATTTTAAAAATTTTAACATCCGACCATTTTATGTCAAATGAGTGGGGATAGAGGGGATTTCTAGCCGTACCATAAAAGTATTCTCTAATTCTTAGATCTCGTGATTCATTCCTTATACTTTTTGACCTTTCAACTACCTAAAATAAAAACCTTAGATGTAATAAAATTAAATTTAAATGAATATTAACAAATAGTTTACATCTTTACAGTTAAAAAAAATATATATATTAATATAAAAATACCTTTCGATTTTATACTCTAATAATTTCAATATGGCATTATCATTACTAGAGCCAATAAAATAAATTAGTATTCTTCATTTATGGGTGTACAGATGCAATATTAATTGCAATTAACTTTTATCCAAGCAGCAATGCTTTTTAGCGATAACTCTTTATAATTTCAAAATGTTCTTCAAGAATTCATAATCTATATAAATTAAACTGTATTAATTAAATATATTATTTTACTTGATATTTTTTCTTAGCTAGTGTAATGCAATGCTTTGAAAATGATTTTAAATTTTATTCATTGTTGTATTTTTTTAGTAAAAGTCCCAGTTTTATCAATTGCTTTTAAATCTAATTTCTTATGTTTTTAAAAACTGGCTTGACCTACATTATTTTACATTTTTTGTTGATTCGAATAAATCTATAGCAAGATTAATATATTTTTAGACAACGTATTATTAACTAAATATATTATAAATAACACTAAAATATATGAATTTAGTATAAATAAGTACTTAATTTATATTCTTAAAGCTAAACTTGTATTCTAATCACATCCTTTTATCAGTTTTCATTCACATTATCTATTTTAAAATAGGTTTTTAATATTAACTTAATTTTTATTTAAATTTGCAGTTTGAAGTTTAGGTAGATTAATTAATTTCATATAAATAAAATATTCTAATTAGTGTCAATTATATTTTATTTTTAATAAAATGATAATTCAACAAGCCCTATATTGCTAAATTAAAATCATGCAAAACTATTAGGTGTACAAATGAATAATCCAATTTGTCAGCTACATTCAAGGATTATTTTAAAAGAAAGTAAATTAAATTATTTAATCAATGTATTTGCAGTTGCAACTTAACTTTAAGGCAGCTGATAAATTCCATCTCAGAAAAATGTTACATCTTTGAACACGATAAAGTTGTCAAGTCATTTAGGAATTTGGAAATGCATACCTAACAAAGTGTGTTTTTAGACCTGGTCTTTGCTTCTGACTAACTATTTTAGTGAAACCTGCAAGTGATCTCCTATGTTTAAATTCTCGACATCATACTAGCTACTTAATTTCTGTTAATATCTTCGACATTCCTTGGGTGTTAATATTAATATGTTCTACAGCGTAATATACAAATTAAACAACGATTATATTCTCAAGAAAATGGTGTGTACAACCAACTCTAGATCCTTTTTGGTTTACTCGTGAATTAAAATTATTAATTCAAGAAAAGAAGAAATATAATTTAAATTATAAATTAAGTGGTGCAATGAATGATTATCATTTATTTAAAAATGCTCGTCAACAGTGTAATTCCTTAAATGATTTTTTTATGTAGGAAAGTTTGTGTGATTTGCGGGGACTTAATCACGACTTTCTATATTTCAGATTTATGGAGATGAAATGAATTTTTGACATTGTTTATTGATCAGAGAAAGACATGCCTGCCTCATTAAATTTTGTTGGTTTCAATGAGTTCATGTGGAACCCATTTTCTTTCTTTCTGATTCTTTTCCATCTCATGGCTTTTGGAAATCAATTGCTGAGTAACCCCTAGCTATTCTGCAAACTCATTCTGTGTTGTGTAGAATTTTCAGAGAGCTTTTTCTCTAGCTCATCATTGTCACACTTTCTGGGGCCTCGAAGAGATTGCTTGTTGTTTAGACAGAAATCATCACAATTATGCCATTTAAACCACGATGTGCACACATTATACGATACACCTTCACTTTTTCCTTGTTGGAACGCAATGTCAAAAATGCACCTTATCTCTTGCCATTTTCGACTATACTAAACAAGATACTTTTAACTATATGTAACATTATAAAAGGTAAGAGAATAGGAAATTAATGGGTTTTTTAATTAAGTTCTTGACCATGATGATGGTAAAATATGTCAAATTAAAATTATCACACCTTTTCTTCTGCTGCTTTTTACTTCTAAAAAGTACCCTGTGCCAAATAAATGAAGAGCATATAAAAGCAAATATTGAAATTGTCCAAAAAGATTGGAAATGTAATTTATATAATAAAATATAACTTTTGAAGCATATTTAATGTCTTACACTTACCCCTCCACTTTTGGGTATAAAAACAACTTTAACAAAATTTGGAACATCACGAACTAATTCATTATACAATCGTTCTTGATCCAATACTAAAATAACATCCACCTCAAAGGCTTGTGTGGCATGCAATATATTTCTGTATCCTTCATTTTTAATCCATCCACAGGTATTAATAATACAACCTGACATTTTTGCTAGAAATACAAATATTAAAATTAATTAAAATGCCTATACTATAAAATACTATATTCACTATATAGTAACTGTTTTAATATGTTATAAAATTTAACACTATGTTTCTTGTAGCACAAGTAGTAATAAAGCTTAATACCATTGACTTATTGTAATAGTGCCTTTCTTTATTTCATATTACCTCTGTATTTTTATTTAAATTAATGTTCTAAATATAACTTGTTTGTTCCAAAGTTTTCCAGAAAATGAAACGTAAAAGAGGTGTTATAATAGCTATTTTAAAATTAAACTATGTTGCACTATAACTGATATTGGTATAAATGCAAAATTTATTAAGAATTGGTAGGGTACATACTTTTTTTATTTACTTCAAGTCTCTCTTTAACCATTGTTCCCATTTGTGTAAGCAACATTTTATATAATGCATTATTTTCTGATGGACTTTTGTGTCCAAAATGGTACACTAGTGGAGCTTCCTGTGAAAACCCTTCATCTATTAAAGCCGGCCTTTCAATTAATAATGAACCGATTGTGCCTGGTACCGAAACATGTCCCTGACCAACATCCAGATCAACAGATATAGGTCTCCTTCCCATTCGCACAGCATAATTCAACAGAATCCTACATACAGTCGATTTTCCCACATCACAAGGACCAACAACCATACAAATCGGTCCACGTTTATTATCCTTTTCTGCGGAATGACGCATTTGATCCAATGCAGCATGGCAGTTCGTGTACATTACCATCGGAGTCTCTTTGGCAATGTAGCTTACATCAGTTTTTCCTTTTAACTCAAGTGTACATCCTTGCCACGTAAAGACAGCAATTTTTGCCCCTGTAGTAAATTCATACTGCTTGCCTTTTACTAATTCCGTTCCAAAAACTTCTGCAGAGCCTGATTTTAAGGTTAGGTATGCCTTTTCGTTTTTAGTTTCCAATTCAAAACGAAGTTCAGCGTCTGGATCAAGTTTGAATTCCTGTACCGGTAGTTTCTTGTCATCAGTGGTCATTATGTAAGCCTTTATTAATGTACAATTATGTTAAATTATAATACTATTTAAATGTACAGATAAATAACAAAATTTACAAAACATTACAAATAACCATAGAAAATATATGATGCAAATATATACCATCAGAGACAATAATTTATAACTTTTATTCGTTAATTGATAAGGCGTTAAGATGTTGAAAATCCATATTCATTTGTTTAATAAAGTTAAACAAATGATTATAATTTTTATTTTAGCTACACTTCATTGTGACATTAAAAATTGGCAACATGTTTGTGTTAATATACTTCAGACTAATCAAGATATCCATTCTTTTGATATGTGTCATTTAATTTTAGGTTATTTTGGAGTAGTTTTTTAGCAAAATGTGATTTGGGGCCATATCCCTCTAAACATTTCTGTATGAATTATATAATCCCGTTTTGAATATCCAATTGTTATATATTAAGAATTAAAAATGAATGGGATAAGCAAAGTATTCCTGTATCAGAGGTTAGGCTTGCTCAAACATACATTTATTAAAAGTTACTCAAAAAAGTTCATACCAGCAAAGACTGTACGTCAGAGATTTTTGGATTACTTTATTAAGGAAAATAATTATGATTTTGTACGATCCAGTCCTGTTGTGCCCTATTATGATCCTACAATACCATTTGTTAATGCTGGAATGGTGCAGGTAAATTGATTTAATATGTACAATTATAACCAATTATAATGCATAATTGACCATTTAAATTTCATTTACTTTTATTTAACTTATAAACAGAAAAAAGCTATATATGACATATGTTTATTCACATTAATAAAAAATAAACTGTATTAGCTTATACTGATGTTACTACGCTAACAATTGTTTCCTAAAAATCTTATTAATTGAAACAAGTTACATAATTCAAAAACTATAAACTTATGTTCCCTTTAAATTTATTTTCACATTTCTATCTATAATATTTTTGTTCAAGTCAGTACTAATTTTTTGTTAAATTTTAAATATAAATTGAATTAATCTAAACATCAATGATTTAATTAATCGTTATTTAGTAGTAACGGTCGCCACCATCCTTATGATTTAATTAATATTCAAATTCAAAAGATATAAATGACTCAATTTTTAAAGTTGATCATTTTGGAATTCTTTAAAAACAATTACAATTGGTACATATTACTGTGCTGTAATAAACTTATTTTTCAGTTTAAAAGTATATTCTTGGGAAGTAAAACCCCAAAATACAAAAGGGTTGCAAACTCACAGAAATGTATTCGAGTAGGTGGCAAGCATAATGATCTTGATATAGTGGGTACTGATGGATATCATCACACATTTTTTGAAATGCTAGGAAATTGGTCATTTGGAAAATGTTCAAAGGTAATTATTCCACATGGAGATAATTTAGTATAAAATTGTTTTACTGGTGATGTAAATATTATATTTATATTATATATATATTAGTGTTGATATTTTAGAAACATGTTTTATATTTCCTATTTACCAAAATAATTAAAATATGTAAATATTATTAATTGACTATGGAGGCTTCTACTTCGTTATACATTTTAATCACAAATTAAACACAATAATTACTTTGTTTTGTATAACAGTTATTTTTTCAAACCGAAACTTTCTGTTTGAAAATGATACGTGAATGTATTGAAACCATTGGTCACCGTTTAAATAAATAACTGTTATACAAAACAAAGTAATTATTGTGTTTAATTTATGTAAATATTAAACAAGATGTTTGATGTTATAAAACACTAATGCATCTTCATTAATGTAAAGCATCATAAAAGACTTAAATTCTGTAGTAATCTGAATTCTGATTACTACTCATAAATAAGCAAGTAGGAAAATTATTAACAGTTTTTGAGAACAGAAAATTACTTTTTCATAATTGTTATTATTTATTAATGAGACATTTTAGGAGGAATCATGTGAATTAGCTTGGAAACTTTTAACAGAAGTATATAATATAAATCCAAAAGCACTTTATGTTACATACTTTGGTGGAAATGAAGCATTAAATTTACCCCCAGATTTAGAATGCAAAGAAGTTTGGAAGAAGATAGGGTGAGATTCATTTTAAAACATAATTGTTTTTCCTATTATATTATTTTAATATAATTGTAGTTTTTCATAATTATTGTATTAATTGCAAGGTGATACGTCGCCAAACGCACCATAGGAAATTCAATGTATTATTAAAAATGTACAATTATTTTCTCCGCAAGTCATTTTAGCAAAAAAACACAAGAGAGCAATTTTGTAGATATTAAAAAAATATATTTACATCACAATTATTTTAAAGCGAGATATTTAAAATTATAAAAATATAATTTCGGTCTATTTTTTATAATTTAAAATGCATAGCCATGGAATGTCAATGTAAGGCACGAATTTTATTATCGGCTACGTTATTGCCAAGCGGTGAATGGAGATTTATTTAAACAGTTATTATAATTTTTGTTAATATTAAATAAGTTTTGTGTTAATTATTTTATTCATAGTATTAAATTTCTCCTGTTTTATCGTTATGATACCATTTGACAATTTCCTATAGTGCATTTGTCGACGCACCAACCGGTATACTTATATGTATATAAATATTGCAATAAGATAAAATAATAGATAAGTAGTGTTCCAGAATCTAAAATTATTCCATTTGGTATGGAGGATAATTTTTGGGAAATGGGAGCGACAGGTCCATGTGGCCCATGTACAGAAATACATTTTGATCATGCTGGAAGTGGAACTGATAGAGCACAGTTTGTAAATAAGGGTTTACATGAACTAATCGAGTTATGGAATTTAGTTTTTATTGAATATAATAGGTAAGTATTTATATATTACATAAAGTTCATCTAGATAAGAAAGATGATGTTATTTACTGTATTTTTCTCTAGAGATATAAAAGGTGACATTCACCCACTTCCTAAAAAACATGTAGATACAGGAATGGGATTTGAGCGATTAGTTGCAGTTCTACAGGGAAGAATAAGCAATTATGACACTGATGTGTTTCGAAACTTATTCTCGGCTATTCATAGGGTATGCTTTTAAACAGTATTTTATTATTCTCTATTTAAATACCAAATTTCTCTATTTTAATTATTCAATACTCGATCATATGTATTTTCCTATCAGAATATTCAATTTAAAAATTAATAGTTTGGTTCAAAATGCAAACTAATTTTTTACATTTTTAAAACATGCTCAAAAATAAATATTTAAATCTTAGAGATCAGCTTTTACCGCATTCCATTACTATCTAACTTGGGAAAAATATATGAAACTCTTTAAAATTGAGTCCTCTCTCTTATATATAACTAGATTAATAAATACCAATTTGGATTTTTTCTCCAGTCTTCAACTACTCTTTCACTCATCATACTTGTCTCAAATTTTCCAAAAAACACAAAACTGCACTTAGAATATTCAAATAAATAGGGTTGTGTCCTACATTCTGCCAGTTATAACAAAATCTAGAGGGGAAGATCTTATAAATCTTACAATACAATAACTTATATATCATTTGTATAATTAAATTTACTAATAAAGATCTATCTACTCATGTATTAATTCACATCTTCAACTTCATTTTTTTTAAATTGAAATATTATTACTTATTATTATTATTTTTATTACTTATTATTTAAATAAACAAAAATATAATATCTTAATATTTTTCAGTTAAGATACAAATAAAACGATACATGTCAAAATAAAAAATTGCCTTTTTATTAGCTCAGTTATAATACATGAAAGCTTAATACATGTTTTTATATGTTTCTGCTGCTTTTGCTAATCAAACAATTAATAATATTTACAAAGGTTTTGTGTAGATATGTGGGAATATTCCAAAGTATCAAAGTTATTTTGGTGAAAATGATTGGGATCTTATGAATACAGGCTACAGGATTTTAGCAGATCATTCAAGGATGGTCACTGTAAGTCTTGGGGACGGTATGATTCCAGAAGAAAAGTATGTGAAAATTAATAATCACTTTTAAAAATTATTTTAAAATTTAACATATTTTAGCCAAAAACTAAGAAAAGTCATGAGAAGGGCATTTGTTGTGAGTACAAACACTTTTAAGCAAGACAAAGGCTTACTAAAGGAATTAAGTAATTATGTAATTGAAGCATTGGGGCCTGTATATCCAGAAATGGAAAATAACGCCAAACAGGTAAGACATTTTTTAACGAATACTAGATTTTTGTAAAATCCAACTAATCATTTTTCGACTATGTGACCTTGCAGTTACTAAAAGTACTTTCATTTAATCTTATAGATTCATCAAATTATTGATTATGAGGAGGAAGTCTACCAATCTTTAAGAACAAATGCTTCAGATGAATGGACCAAAATCACATCTGACACACCATCATTAATAAATCTAGATGTGATAGAAATGCCAGGATTAGTCCAAGCTTTTAAAGAAATTAAAAACCTGAACGTCACAGAAATCACCCCACATTTTGGTTTTAAACTTTTTGACACCTATGGTCTAGATGAAATTTCAATTAGCAAATTATGTTCTGCGCTAAATATAAAGTTTTCTGAGAAAGCCTTCAAGGATGAGCTGCAGACTATAAAAAATCGGAGCAAACAATTGAGCCAGACAAATTTTCAAGAAAATAATTCAAATGAATATAAAATTGAAACTAAAGATGATTTTAAGTATGAATACCGTAAATTCGGAAATCATTATCTATTCAATGAGCTGAAAGTTGAAGTTCTGAAAATTATGAAAGATGGAAAATCTGTTACCTCAATTCCACCAAATATGGAGTGTTCTTTATTGCTTAATAGTACGAATTTATATTCAGAATCTGGTGGACAAATTAATGATACAGGAGAGATTGCATTCACCAATGGAATCTTTGAAGTGTATGATCTTAAAAAAATCAACAATTCTATTATGCATATTGGTATACTGAAGTCGAATTCAGAATTAGAAGTAAATTCAAAAGGTGTTTTAAAATTGAATGAAACAATGCGCCTGGGGAATATGAGGAATCACACTGCCACTCATTTACTGAACGCTTTCCTTAAGGAGTTGAAGGGTGCAACTTGCCAGAAGTCCAGTAAAGTTACTAATAGGTATTTGAATCTTGATGTTGGTGTCTTTAGTGACAAGTTAACAATCGAAGATATTGTTAAAATTGAAAAGAACATGAATGATATTATTAAGGATGGTGTTAATGTTCGAATAGAGGAAGTTGATTGTCAAAAATTGATTAGTATGGATATGGTCACTTTAATTCCTGGTGAAATTTATCCTGAGGATGGTATTCGATTAATTGAAATTGATTGGAAAAATCGTGTGTTGTCAAGGTATGTAATTATTAAAAATAAACAATTTCTATATACTCTTGTATGATGTCGGTGTTCACTTGGTGGTGCATTTTGATAAAAAGTTTTCTATATACAACGTGTCCACGTAAGTATGCAACATATGGGAAACTTTTTTATGATTAATTTCTTAGAAAATTTTATATTTTATAAAAGTTGGTGCTTGATCTTAAACATACAAAAATACTATTATACTTTTACTATTATATGTTTAATAAATACGGATTCAAACCATCAGAAGAGACTGATTTACAGTTCTTCTGTAGACTGTTTTAAGTATTAATAAGACTTTTAAAATCCCAATAATGTTATTTTAAGAATTTGCCCAGAGAAAAATATATCGTAAACATGTTTTGTAATAAAATTTAATAAACCAAAAAATAGTATAGACCCATAGTTGTAGGGTCTGAGTATAAGATTACCTTCATTTATTCAGGACTACACATTTTTTTGTTTTTAACGAATTCATATATTTCATGTAACTCAACATCAGTTCTAAGAAAATTACATTTATCCACACATAATAATACTGTGGCATCAAAAATTTTTGTAATATATACCATTTTATTTATTCAATTATACTTGGCTTATCTTTAATTAATTACAGAGAACCTTGTTGTGGGACTCATGTACTAAATACAGCCGATATAGAAAATTTTTGCATTATTTCATTTAAGTCGTTAGGCAGAAGCACTACATCACTGTATGGAGTTACGGCAGATAGAGCAAGAATAGCCAGAAGTAATGGAGAAGAATTATTGGATCATATTGCACAGCTACAAAAAAATGTTTATGACAATATAGATAAGGTAAATGCAAAATAAATAACAAAATTATCTTTTTTGTATTTGATAACAGTTTTTTTGCAAGGCTTGTGGCTTGCTTCGCTATGATTTCATAAAAATATACAAGGTTTTACTGCATGAATTAATTAGAAATTAAATTTAATTCATTTACTGCATAAATTAAATATTACAATTTAAATTGGTTTCTCTGTTTAAAGTTTACTTTTGTAAATTTTGCAATGCTCTTCAATCAAAAATAAATTATATTGATATTTATCGCAAGTGGTTCCAGCAAACCAAAATTTATGTTAACTGATAATAGTTATTTGTACGACAAGTGTGGAAATAATACGCTTTTCTGAACAAAAGTAGAATCTTGCAAGAAAGCAAAGAGAGCGAGTGCACCAAGCTCCTACTTGAGTGAAGAAAAGTGCATTTCCAACTCGTACACACTATTTTTTCACATACTGCATATAAATTAAACAACTCACATTAGATAATTTTATAAAAAAATTTAAAATATATAATGATAATGTTAAGAATTTATTTGTTATTTAATTATATTTAGCCAGATGTATTAGACATGGCAGTGGCGACATTGCGTCAAAGACTGAATTTCAACATTGAAGATGATACAATTATTCCCATCATTATTAAACATGAATGTTTAGACAAACTAAATGCAATTAGCAAACAAATTAAGGAGACTGCAAGGAATAATCTGAAGTAAATATTTCTATAAACTATAGGTGATTCATCTTTATTTATAATTATGCATTCCAGAGAATTTGTTGATATGGAGATGAAAAGTGTGCTGAATTCAAAGGTTTTAAAAAGTGATTCTGAGAAGGAGTTCATTGTACATTACCTTAGAACATCCATGATTTTGGATACTGTGCCACTGCAGAGAGCGACAAAAATCTGTCAGAACCTACCCATTATTGTTATTTCATATTCAGATAGTATTGTTAAGGCTCGATGTTGTGTTCCTCAGGTAATATTTGTTTTGTAAAAATATTATTTACATAGTGCATTGCAATTTAAATTATTATATTGAAATATTTTGCTTTTCGTTATTATTACATTAGTATATTCATTCTTGAATCTTAAAGGCATTGACTTTGTGGTACATTTTCAAATTTTAAATAAAGAAAACATATACCTCCTTTATACCACATATATATTACTTTATAGAACTAGTTTCGATTAAAACAGTAATAATTCTCAAACTTTGTATATAAGTTTGTTTGTATATAGTTGTATACAATCATTTGTGTATATATTAAGTGTTTTATTTATTTACTATATTCACACTGTTATTTATTAAACACAACAAATAAAAGAAGTTTATATCTAAGTAATTTTTGAAATTGTAATGGAATTATTTGCTGATTTGAGTGAATTAATTTAAAAGTCAAATATTAACCTAATATTATTTATTTTAGGATATGAAAAATGAACAATTTAATGCTGAAAAATGGCTGAAAGTAATAGGTTATATATTCAAATCACCAGTCATTTCCCCAAAAGGCCAGGACCCTGCATTAGTCTGCAATATGAAAGGGAAAAAAGTGGGTATGACCGACTGGCATAGTCTACTGAAAGACAGCTTGGATGCTGCTATCCTCTTTGCTAGGAAGCATTTGTGAAAATGAAACTCTCAAAAAACCAATACCTTGTTTGTATTTATTTAACAAAATATATATGTATATATAAAACAAAATCCGACTTTATTTTCCATCAAATCAAATAAAAAAGTAAAGGAAAAGGAAGCGCTTCTTGGAAATATTACTAAACAATAAATAGAGTATAAAAAGCTACTAATAATGACAAAATGCAAAATGTTAATTTCAACTTCTAAAAAAAATATGTATACAGGGTGTTTTTTTTGTTTCAGCTACCCTTGGGGGAATACACAATTGACGAATAAAATGATTCTGCAAAAATTGATTCAATTTCATAACTGGTAGTATATTTTTAGAAAAAAACGCACAACTTTGTAACTCCTATTGTAATAGCTAAGTAGAATTATAGTGTACACTCTGAATAACATATTTAAAAAAAGTTGAACTAATATAAAATTGACTTAATTTACAGAATTTTAACCTAAAATTAGAAGACACAAGAATACAATGCAAAAAGATTATTCTTAAAAATAGTTGCCAAATTAGCTAGAAAAAAAAATAAAAAAATAACATAGAATTATTATAAAATGAGGAATGTTTACAGAATTTCTAGAAAAGTTATAAAAAAGTCTCTCTTGGAATTATTAAATCACAGACTGACTGAACTGTTTTAAGTGAATTTATCTTTCCAATAGTTTTAACCTGGTGCCTTGCTTTCGTTATGTTTATGTTTTTACCTTTTCCGTTTGACTAGATTGTTTGGTTGATGGAATATCAGTAGTAGTTTTAACAGGTTTTTGTTGTTTAGGTACTTGGGTTGGTGGTGGTGTTTGAGGTTTTGGTGCTTTAGTCGTTTGCTTAGGTGCTTCAGTTGTACTTTGGGTTTTAGCTGCTGGCTTGGAGGCTGGTTTGGTTGTAGCTTGAGGTTTTGGAGATTGAGTGGGGGATGCAGTTTTTGGTTTAGGAGCTTCAGCAGATGGAGATGGTGTTTTACCTTTAGAAGCTTGTGTAGGTGGTGGTGTTTTAGGAGCTTTTGTAGGTGTTGGTGTTTTAGGAGCCTGTGTAGGTGGTGGTGTTTTAGGAGCTTGTGTAGGTGGTGGGGTTTTAGGTTTAGGAGCTTGAGTAGGTGGTGGAGTCTTAGTTTCAGGTTTAGGCGTTTCAGTTCGTGGTTGTTGAGACACTTTAGGTGGTTGTGTTGGTGATCCCGTGGTTGGTTGAGGTTTTGGTGTTTGTTGTTTAGGAGGCGTGGTTGCCTTAGGTGCTTGTGTAGGTGGTGTCTTTGTGGTAGGTGCTTGAGTAGTAGGTTTTGGTTTAGGTGTTTCCTTAACTACTGGCACCTCCCTCTTCTCTCTGGTCACTTCAGGCACATGTGAACTAGCTTGAAGACCAATATCTTTTAAAGGCACTCGTCCTATGTAACCACGGAAAGGTGATCCCAACAATAAATGGTCCTTGTAAATTATTGCCTCACTTACTGTATTTAATCTCCCATTAGTTGAATGTAAACTACCTGTGATAATGCCATTTCTATCTACCCGCACAATAGTAGAACGACTAGAAAGGGCAAGTATTTCACCTGCGGAAAAATGTCCAATAAAGTAAACGCCTGTCCTTGCAAAGTCGTTGGGATATATTCTATCAATTGTACTAAATATCCATTCCACTCCACCCATTATTCTGACAATTAATTTTCTAGCAAGTGGGAATGGGCCAAATATTTGAAAGGGACTTGGATGGTTTGCATCATGGCTACTAACTAAAGGTATAAAGTAACCGCCTTGTCCATCATGGCTTATGTTGTCAGTCACACCAGGAAGTCCATCAATAAAGATATCAGAGGTGCCAGCCTTTGGTCCTTTAAGATAGTATCTATGGATTCTGCTACGGACAGTTTCACTCACTAATAAATAATCCTCTTCTTTTGAGAGGAGTACACCATTAGCGAAGTGCAGATTTGTTAGTAATTCCTTATTTTCTTTGGTTTTTGGATTGTAATGTACTAACCTAGAAAAAGAAAAAAAATTAATTTTATCTATTTCAATTAAAAACAAATTTCAATATCAATGTTAATTTTTCTTTATCGACAAAGCTTCAGTAAGTCTACAAAAACAGATATATATTTCTTTTATTTCTACAATAACTGTTTTCAATGTTATGATTGTATAGTCAAATCAACAAAAAGATTGAATGTAGTGGGAAGGAAGCAAATGAGTGGAGTAAGTGGTTTAAAACAAATAGAAGTCATCATTTGCCAAGCAACATAAAATAATCTAAGATTGATAAAAGGAAAGAGGATCTATGCATGAGAGTAAAAATGATATGAAAAATATAAGGACTGAAAATTATTTTCTACATGAAGGGTAAATAAAAGAATGGTAAAAGAAGAGATGATAGGGATAAACAAAGAAGTATTTAGGAACAGTATTTCAGCAAAAGTGAACTGAAACCAATGAAGATAATTAGGAAGAAAAGCAAGAGATTTGCTTGTACAGTAAGAGAAAAATTGGTAAAAGTATATCTGTATGGAGTAGAAATATGGGACATCCCATAAAAAACAATAAAATGGAATCTGTGAGACTGGTAAGTGTGAAAGAAGAAGAAATATGGAGGAGATAGATTCGATATAAAATCTAGGGAATAACAGAAGAGGTAGAAATAATTTGTTATTTAAAGACAAAAAGGTTGGGACAAGTAAATCGGGAAGGTTACACCTGGCAGTAAACAGCAGAGGAAACGCTTTTAGATGACTATAGGACTATACATGAAGAATAAAGAACAATTCAAAAATTAGGAAAAGAAAAAAGTTATATATAAACCGTAGAGGACAGAGGAGGAAGTAATCATAGAAGAAAGAGATGGTTGGGTGAAAGATACGGAGAATGTGTGTTATGCAATGAAGGGAAGGATACGTGGGTACACTTGGCAGAGGAATATAAGGGAGTGGATGTGAGATGGGTGGAAGGGTGTAGAAGGGTAGTGGAATGGATGAGAGAAGATGTAAATGAAGGGTAAATATCCTGAGAATGTTGAGGTGGGAAAAGGAGAAGAGAGGAGAAAAGGAGTGAAGGAAGGGAGAAAGAAATGTATTATAATGTATTATAAAGATAAAGAAAGTTTTTGTTAGTTTATTTCAATGTCAATAAAGGTCTTTTTTGTATAAACCATAGAAACAGAGGGAACATAGATGTAATTATTGAAATATTATTACTGAGATGATATACCTTTTTAAATTAATTTTACATGTATATACCAATTTTAAAAGCAACCTGTATTATTGTGGACGTTTGATTATTTTAAGTACTTATTTTTATCAATAAATAAATGTCTTTAATAACTGATTAATTAATAATAAATTAATTGATTAACATTTGATTATGGATTAGGAAAACAGAAAAACAAGTATTTAAGCAACTCTTAATAATTGATGGGCCTGACTAGAATAGGAAAATAGATTATTGTCATTGATAAAAAACTAATTAAATAAAATTGCCTAATTAATGAAATAAACAATTAATAAACAGTTGTGATAAATGCATATTTCATTACTGTTATCAAATAACTTGTAATTTAAATTGTATATATACTATTAAAAAATACAAGTATACATTACAGACAAATTTATTTGTCCATATATGAATATTTATAAAGGCCTCATTTACTTGTTATAATGGGAATACATTATCAAACAGAATGTAAACAAAATAATTAAAAGGTTTAAAGTGCAAGATAAATATAAAATCACACTACCTTCCGCTGCCATCTGAGAACATGTCAAACATTCCATTTTCAAGAAAAAATTCTGTGCTCGAATCTGTCCAATAAATATCTCCAGAGCTACTAATGGCTAAACTATTGAATAGCATCGGTTTCTTTCCGTTGATTTCTTGGTCTGGTGATACTAATTGCTCATAATCACCTAAAAAAACAAATAGATTAGAGTTTTACAAAATTTCTGTTCCAACAAAATTATCTTTGTTTAATTTTGTTTTCAATTTAACAAAAGAGTAACATGTTAAAAGTTATAAATTTGTTTCAGAAAAACATAATGAATTCATTTTACGTTTCTGTTTTTATATAATAGGCTGATTAATATTATTAGTGGTCATATCTTATTTAGCTTTTAATATTAGGTCTTGATAATGAGGTATAATCAGTCAGTGAGTGAAATAATATTATTAGATATATTTTTTTATTATCACCAATGGTGTTATTAAACAACATATATAGTATTGTTTTACTTTCATCTTTTTCATGGCTACCCATTTTTTATTTATAATAAAATTTAAAATGACTATAACTCACTTATTTTTAGAAATAACTATGTCCTATGTCATATTGGATTAAAGAGAAAAAAATTACCTTTTGAATGAGGTCATAGCCAACTATAGTTTCCATTTAAAAAAATGTAAGTTTGCATCATATCTCGGAAAATAATGGTGATAAAAATTTTCTGATTATTTTTTATTAATTTACATAAAATTATCTAAAACTTTGTCCTTTACAGTTTTTGTCTATCTGTTATAATAACCAAGATATATTGATTTGAAAAAATTGACACTTTTTACTTTTTTCAAAATATCTAGTTACCCTTGACTTTTTTGAAAACTTTGAAAGTGGAATTTTATTCGTCTCGTAAATCTACACTTCTTTCCCTATTTAACCGTTTCTCTATCTCTTATAGTTTCCGAGATCCCCATAGAGAACATCGAAAAAAACTCACCCTGTATATGCATATATGTTGATTTTAATTTAATATTTATGTCAGAAAATAAAAAAATAATTCTTGTATGATGTCGGCGTTCACTTGGTGGTGCATTTTGATAAAAGTTTAAATAAAACACTTTATAACTTGAAATTTGAAAGCTACATTAACGTTACATTTCTTAAGGATTTTTTTGATTTTAATATAAATGTAGTAATAAGATATCAAATTTAATTTACAATCCAAAACCCAAAATTAATATAATGAAAAGGTAAGGAATATATAGATTAACATGCGGGTCTTGTAAAGGAATTTACATTGGTCAGTCTGGTCGGAATTTTGAAACGCGTCTCAAAGAACATGAACGAGCTTATCGCTTAAAATATAACAATTCGACTTTTGCAAACCATTTATTAGAAAACAATCACATTTTCGGAAAGGATGTACTTTCAGTAATCCACTTTACCGATAAAGGTCGTAAAATGGATTTTACCAGACCGACGTAATGTATTCTCCTCTTTTCGATAGTATATAAGCAATATTTGTAATAAATTTAGGTACTTTATGTTTGATAATGATCAGCTTATGATCGAAACTAGTCACAGTTATACAAAATATAGTGGTAAAACAAAGTTATAAAGTGCTTTATTTAAACTTTTATAAAAAAATAAATCTAAACATTTTCGTATAAATTTAGAGTGCCTTGAAAAAAATCAGAACAAACAAATGCCATTTGTTGTAAAGTAATGTCAACCATTTCTTATTAGTCTGTGTTTTACAAAAATGACTTGTTTGTTGTAATTTTTATTTCAAGGCACACTAAATTTATACAAAAATATATTAATAAGATTTTTTTTTTTTTTTCTGACAAATATCAAATCAACATATTGGGCATCATTGGATTCAGAAAAATAATGTCTAGTATCAAAAAATAAGAAAAGTATAATAGTATTTATTAAAGTAATATTCAATAAATAGAGGCACATTTTTCAAAAATTATCAGTTTCTTTTTTCTGCTGTAATATTTAATTAATAAATTTAAATTATCATGACACTCCTTATAATGTAATAAAATATTATGATAAGACAACATAAAATGAAGTCAAATCAAATTAACCACTTGCGCTACGATTTAACTTTCGGTAGTCGTGCCGCGTTCTACAATATAACATGCGGTAACATTGACATGTGTGGCACATCTTTATAGCGCAAGTAGTTAAACATGACATTATAATAAAGACAAAAAAGAATTACCTGTTTTCACATTAACTTTGAATATTCCATAGTAAGCATCAGCTGCATAAAGATATCCGTGTTTATCAAAGACTATACCTAATGGCCTTCCACATATTTTTTCATCAAACTCATGTTTACACGGCTTGCCAAACTGGACCACTGGTGTTACATGATCCTTGCCAGTGAGTTTGACAATCTCTCCAGACTGGAGAGATGTATACAATTCATTGTTGTAAACAGCGAATGCTTCAGGTCCCTTAAAATCCCCATTATGCCATAACTCAGCATTATTAAGCTTATCATTAAGTGCAAGGGCACCTTCTAATGGCCGCGTTGGAGTAACCCTGAAAATAATAATTATTTTATTTTTGTAATTGATAATAATACTATTCAAGATGTACATACAAAAATGTATTGATCAAATAAGAATAGATTTTGTGACTTTTAAAATAAATTAATCAAAACATTGTCCTTAGACCAGTAGCATTCACTATTGGGATACAATTAATAGCACTTTAGAGTCAATCCTTTAAAGTAACAAGCTCATTTACACACATACAAATGTGGAAGGACCACGTAGTCGTTAGCCAAACACTACTAGAACTATTTTCCTTATTAAAAAATAAGAATTAGTTCTTGGTTTGTTTCCCTGATTTTTTATATTTACTCGACTAGTATCACTTGTTACAGCATTATCAAGAGTGATTACAAAATAAACTTACAAGTTTTGTTTATTAAATATATTATAGGAAATATGAAGTGCTAAATGTTAGATACTATACTATATACCATATAATGTATATATAGATATGAGATTTGTTTTAAACACACATACGTTTTTGATGACTCAACACAAATTTATTATACAAAAAAATATATAAATAATTTATTGCATTTAAAAATACTTTAGAAAATTTAAGTACGTGTTGCAAAAAATAAATAATTATTCATAATAATTAGTGTATATATTGATATAGTATATCACACAATCTTAATACTGTAATATACTATATCAACGTATTCACATATTAACATCAATTGTCTGCTTTTGTGGTCTTATTAGACTAATGTAGGCATTTTAAAAGTATTATTTTTAAGTTTATATATTAATGTATTATTAAAAAATAGGTATATTCATAAAAAATACTTACCTATTATCAATATGTACTTCTACTTTCATTATTCATTAAAATTATTAATATGTTTACTTGGATAATAATAAGCAATTATGTACAATTCATATAAAAGTATATTTTTTCGATATATTCACTTATTTTATTTACAAAATCTAACTTACTTGTATGGTTTTTCAATTTTGCAATGTGGAGGTAGATTGGGTATTAACAGCAATATTAACACTGCAACTAAGCCCTCAAAGGCTCTGATAGTCATAAAACGGATGATGCCTCTGCAGCTGCACCCCATTTTCGTGTAATATTAAATGGTGGTGACGATATAGACACGTTAATTGACCGGTTGATGGCTTCCCACTCAAAGATTTTTGTATACGTGCTCAGAAGAGCGCCGCTGACGAATGACGTTGACAGTCGATGAACATGAGAGACCCGTTCGTTGGAACACGTCTGAATATAGATGCTAAATAATGTGTAATAATAGGGATACGTGCTAAAACAATAAAATTAAATTCATTTATGTATTATAAAATATGTTTGTATCAAAGGACTACAGAAATATATAATAATAAAAGTATTTTCAGGTGGTGCATGTGAACTACTTTTGGTTCTATATTAGTATAATCACAATTGGCGTAACAAATAAATTTTTCGACTTAATATTAGCGTTGATTGAAATATTTCAATTAACGATATTAGTTTCATGAAAAATTTCTTTTTTAATTTGCAATGAAAAATGTCATATTATAATCATTAAAGTATTAGTTCTGAGATTATAACTATATATTTTCCTGATGGATACTACCCATAGAAAATATACATATACTATAGAAGCGTCTCTACCGTACTATGGTCTGTGACTGCTGCCTGGCCATCTCTGGGTCAATTCGCCAACTAAATGCTATTTAAATGGGCCAGGCGGGAATTACGATTATTGAAATAAATGTTTATTTTCTAATTAATTTTTTTTAATGTGACAATGTATAGTCAAATATTTATTTTCAAATGAAAAATTTGAAAATAAATATTTGAAAACATAGACACATTAAAAAAATTATTGGAATAAAAATTGAAAAAAAAATGATAATGAAAAAGAAGTAGCATACTAACCTGAATACTGTAAAAAGAAAAAAAATGAAGACTGGTAAGGTCAAAAATAATAATACAACATTACTTAATATGTTCTATATTATTCATTAATCAATCAACAGTTTATAATGTATGAAACTTGGGTGGTGATTACTTCTTCATTACATACCTATAAAAAATAAAAACATTAAAATTTCAAAAATTGCAATTGTTTTTTTAACTCTTTTCCAACCCACCCAGAAGGTAGATTTTTTTGGTTCATTTTTTTTACTGTGGTTTCCCCAGTACGCCTAAATCCACATTTAACATAAAAAATTAAACATTTTATTTCCTTCAAATTATAGTGGATACTGTAAGTTTACTTTTTATTTAGTTATTTTTCTTTTCTCATACTGCAATGCCTGATTAAAAATGAGATCTGTTTTTCTTTTAACTATTCAGTGATCATTATTTTTCAATATATTATTCATATTCAACACATTGCACCAATTAAAAGTACAAAGTTTGCAGAAATTATAAATAATTTTATTAATAATAACATCGCACATTAATTTGTATTATTCAATGTCTGTCGAAGTATTAGCTAGAGAAGTAGTTGTTCCAAATTAATTTGTTTTGTAGCCTTAGTAAGACTCATTGTTGTAGATTCACGAAATGTTTTCGTATTTTTAAATTTATTAATAATAACATCTGTATGATCACAATGTTCACAAATGAAAGGTTTATGTTTCTTAATGGTTTGTAGTGTATATTAAAACTATTCTTAAGATGGCAAATTGTGGGAAATAATTCTTAAAAAAATAGGAAATAAGTCTTATAAAAGTGGGTGTACATTATTTTAATTTAGCAGAAAGGCTATCACTAAATTCATTTTCTACTCAAAAATTATGACATTCAGTAAGTTCTGTTGAATTTTGACATAATATGGATTCTTTACATGTTATACAATTATAATAATTACCCAACTTTTTACTAATAAATCTACTAATATATCCCACAGCATTTCTGACTTATTTTCATAAGAGTCAAGACATTTTCTGAGAGTACGCTGTTTTCTTTTCAGTATTACAAGCTTTCTTTTTAAATGTGCACCTTTTTGATACATTTTCCTAGCCTTTGGTGTTAGATTAATAGTTGCTCCCATTCACTTTAATAAAAGTGGTGTTCATTGTAAATCACGTTTGTTAACAGTAAGATTTATATCAAGTTGTTCATTATTTAATGATACATTATCGTGATGTGGGTCTGGTATTTCAATTAAAGCGAACTGTTGATTCTCTTTACTTTCTATATTTATGGGTAAAAACAATGTGAGCACAGCTGAAGTTAATACGGTATTATTAGAAAAATGAATATGACAAACTTTTCTTTTAGCACAAATTTCATCGGGTGTCATGGTAATTAATTCCGAATTATCACATGCTCTACCCATAACTTAAATCTTTCCATATCCTTATATGGTTTAGGAAAACTATACCTACTTGAAGTTTTATCTTCACAGTTCTGAACCATACACCTACGATATCTTACCATTTTGATAATATACGCTTGCAAATAAACAAGTGTATGACTAACAAAGAAAAGAAAATGACTTACCTTTCTACAGCCAGATGACAGCCAATATCGACGAAAATTGCAATCAGAACACCCAATAAACGTTTTAAAATATTTTATAGCGAATATTGGGCTAATGATAGTAAAATAATGCTAATCTAACAATTATAACCTACAAAACGTAAACATAACTCTACAAGAACAGTGGATAATGTAGGGAACGCTTGGGAAATCTGCATTTTTGGTCGTTAACGCCATCTTCGGGGTCGTTCGCCAACTAATGTCCTGTTATAAACAACTCCGTATGAGTGAAACGGCCCTGATACTACCACAGTACACTAATATAATATGGGTAGTAGTCTGTGGATACTACTTTGGATTTTAGTCAAATAATTCGGATTTTAGTAATTCAAAATTCAATATAAAATTCTTATCTTCAAAAATACACTTTTATCTACATTTTGATTCACTTTTCTTTATTTATTACTTAGTATTTAATGTACAATATATGTATAAATTGGATAGAACATATCAGTCAAATGAAAAAAAAGAAGTTTTATAGAGGTAATGATAAGGTAATAGTGGTAAGAGAATGAATAGAATATAAATAGACTTATTTTATTATAAAGTCACTATAACAAATATTCTTCATCTAACATAATTTTTCCTAATGCACCATTTCTGAATAACTTAATCATAAGTTTAGAAGCTGCATTTAAATCAGGCCGAGAAATGTAACCTCCATTCACATCCCTCACCCTCATCATTTTATTATTCCTAACAGCAATCTGTGCCAAAACTTCCAGAATATCATCACTAGCTTGTTGTAATTTTAACACTTTAACGTACTCAAATCTATTATGTTTGTTCAACCAATATAATAAATAATCAGCTATTGTATTTTCACCGACTAAATGATCCTGAATCGTGTTACAAAGTGCTAGTTTTAATCCAATTTCTGTGTTTGGAATATTCGGTGTTAAAACACCTGGGGTATCAAACAGGTAAAATAGAGGATCTTCAGACATTTTAATTTTGGTTAATACACTACGTGTAATACCAGGAGCTGCCCCTACTTGAGTTGCGTTTCCTTTATGTAAATATTTATTCCTAAGACTGTTTATTAATGATGATTTTCCAACATTTGGAATACCAATTATCATCACACAGAAGTCCTCTTCATTGGAACGGTTGTAACGATCAGATTTATTAATTATATCCTGTGCAATAGGAAACAATTTTCTCACTCCTGGGCAATGTTGTGATTTGCAATTTGTAAATATGACATTTTTACACTGATCTTTTAATTTTTCTTCAATTTTAGGCATTAATCGTCTGTTGATCATATCCACTTTATTCAGTACCAAAATATGAGGTTTAATTCCACTAATTGTATATTTGAAACTATCATTTCGACCTGAAAAGGGTATCCTAGCATCATGTACCTCAATTATACAATCTACCGATCGTAATTTCTGTTGCATTTGCTTCAGGCCTTTGCCCATGTGACCGGGAAACCAATGCAGAACATCTTTTTCCACGGCTTTGAAAGAGCTTCTAAATACTTCTGAAGTTAACTTCTGGGCCATTTTGATTAAACTGAATAAAACATCGATACAACTGAGAAGTATTATATAGGACCTATTTTTGTTTATTTTTTAGGTTAAGATACATTGACCCATAGAAAATATACATATCTATATACATTGACCATAGATATAAAATTTGTCACAAATTAAGTGTGGATCTAACCTGCGTTACTCATAATACTTGCAAAGTAAATAATTTTGTTCACATATAACCTACAGGAACAGGTTAAATTCGAGTTTAAAAACTTGTGATGTATGTATCATAAACTGTCCCTGTACTGATCATTGTAATATGCTTTAAATTATTATTACTTTCCCTATATAGTACATATATATAGAGAAAGTATTGTTATCGTGAAAATTAAAAAAAAAATTTAACGGAAATATCCGTTTTGATGTTCCCTGAGTCAAATCCATTAATTTCTGGAAAAATTTGTTGGTGTCTACATGGTGAGTGTGTAGCTTTATGTGGGTGCTATATCTCAAAAACTAATGATCCTTTTGAAATGAAACTTTAAGCTTAAGGTTTTATCATTAAAAACTGGTACTGAAAAGCTTTGGTGAACATTCATAAATAATTCAATTATCGGCTAGGTTATTGCTAAGCAGTGAACGGAGATTTATTTGAACATTTATTATAATTTTTGTTAATATAGATTTAAAGGTAATTAAATGAGTTTTGTGTTAATTATTTTATTTATGTTATTAAATTTTTATTCATGTATTTTGTTAACAGGTTGTCCAAAGAATCATAATAAATAATAATAATAAATAATAATAAATACACGCCGGTGGTGGCGCATCGGTTACGGCCCCGAACTGACGTGCAGCAACGTTGATTCGGGTCAGTAGTCGGATGGGTGACCGGTACCATTCACCATTGGGATACAATTAATGGTGCTTTAGAGTGACGGGGGCGATCCTTTAAAGTAACAAGCTCATTTACACACACACAAATACACAAATGACACATGGCGGAAGGACCACGTGGTCGATAGCCTAACACTACTACTACTAATAATAAATTTCTCCTAGTTTGACTCTGTGATATTATTTGACATTCCATGGCTATGCATTTTAAATTATAAAAAATAGGCCAAAATTATATTTTTATAATTATAAATATCTCGCTTTAAAATAATTGTGATGTTCTATGAATAAGTTACTTAAATGTAAATTGTTAATATCAACAAAATGGCTCTCTTGTGTTTTTTTTGCTAAAATGACCTGGGAAGAAAATAATTGCACATTTATAAAAATACATTGAATTACCTATGGTGCTTTTATCAACGCACCACCCCGTATATCGTAATCTAGTGGTAAAGGAAAATTAGATAGTAATTTCCCTTTCATTTAGTTCTTAAATCAATTGTTTTCGAGTTACATTGAGGAATTTCTTGCAAATAAAACTGCATCTATCAAAAAGTTATATTGTTCTGATAGTTGATTAGTCAAATGGAGTAAAAGATTTAAGTGTGAATTAAGAGTGTTTGAAGTTTTTACATCTGAGCTTAGTTTATTATTTTCACTTACCGATAGTGTCATCAAACTCATAATTGTTGATTTGATAACTTGTATCTGATCCTTCATCAGCTTTTGTGTTAACTTATTATCACGTTAAACTTTGTTTATTTAGTCGTTATAATATTTAGCATCACTAGCATCTAGTGTTACAAACACCCCAGTAAGTGCATATCCAACACCATTGAATAGACTTTGTTTAGAACGTTGGTGAATAATTAAATACATGAACATGTTTCTCTTCTGTTTTAATGTGGAAGGCATTTTCTAGTAATTGCAATTTAGAATCTAAATCTGATATGTTCACATATGTTATCATTTGCCATTATCAGAGTAGAATTTGATGTGTCCAAGTTGTTTGTAAAATATACCACTTCCGTGTTTGATTTCGAATGAGGTGTCGTGACTTCCTGCCACTACTGGGAACAACCATCTGAAATATCGGAAGGTATTTGTCTATTTAAATGGACTCTGACCATTTTGTTTTTAATTTTAATAGTTCCATTTTGATTTGTGTGTATTGACAGTTTGAGTTCACTTGATGTGTTCTTCCATGTTAGCCTTTTAACATACTTAAATGCATAAAACTTTGACTTATCATTAGTGTTGTTTTGCTTAATACTGCATTTGCCAGCTTATTAAGACATTAGGGAAGTTATTCAGAAAATGTACATAGAATACACAGTAAAATTTATTATAGGAATTTAGCTATTTCTTTTAAAATTTTCCACAAAAATCTACATCATTAATCAGTAATACGAAGCTGAGGATTCTAACACTTTGAAGATGTGTAGGTCTTGTCTTTTACTAAACACTTGTTTGATACTTTTTTCAGTCGGATTATTTATTGCTAGATACACAATTCAGTGACTAAAGTGGGCATCTAGCAATAAATAAACCGAATGGTGGCTTCTTTTATAATCAGTCTAAGTGAAATAAATTAAGTGTTTATTAAATCTTTACCTATTATTATTTTATCAGTAACATAATGTTTCACAAGAGATAAGTGAGATGGATGGATGAATGTTGAGTTTATTGAATGATGTTTTTATTAAATCTAAGCAATCTGTGTGTGGAATTTTATGAACAGGAGAGTTAATAAACGAAACAACGGGTCTAATAGGTAAATTATCTTTATGGATTTTTAATAATTCATATAACCTGTGACAAACAGGGTTCATAGAAAATAACCAAAATTTATTTATATTATTAAAAATTGAATTGGATTCTTTAACTATGGATTCTATTCTATGGGATCCTAGTTTAATTCTATGATATCTGAGGCTTGTAAGAAATCGTTGATTTTAGATGTATAAGATGATTTTCCTAATATTACTACTAAATTATTTACTTTTGTGATAATCTATCAATTTGATTGTTTCTTTAACTTACTTTTTAATTGTTTTAATGATGTTATTTGAATTATTAAAAGTTGAATTTTTAATTAAGTTAGCTATTTTATGTATCCTCACAGTCAGGGACATTTTTTAGAGGTAGTTTTAACTCTACAATTTAATTGATTTGGTCCTTTTAAAAAGTTATTTTTTTTACAAATGTGCAATAATTTCAATTATTTTATTCATTATAATTTATTAGCCAATTTCAATTTGTTTACGAAGTAGGTTAAGAAATAATAACACTTTGCTAGTATCACGAATTTTACACTTTTTATTATGACTAGTTTCGTCCCATTCCGACAATATAAAAAGTGTAAAATTCGTTATACTAGCAAAGTGTTATTATTTCTTAATCTGCTTCGTAATCAAGATGTGTCACAAAGTAACGGCTTCAACAATCAATTTTCTTAGATAGTTTCACCTTCTTGTCCAACACAATTTCTAATAGATTAAAATGTGTTTTAAATTTTCAGCTATTTTAAGTAATATTTATATATTTGATTTTATTAACCAGTTGTGTTAAATCATCATATTTTGACCCCAGGAATCTATGGTCCAGCCATTTCCCCGCATTAACGGGACACCCTGTATATATAACGGGTGTCCAACAATTATTGCAGTCCCGGGTGGCGTTGGAATCAAAAACGTAAGTCGATTCTTACATGTGCCAAATAAATGAACTGACATTTTAATTGTCAAACATAACCTAAACGTCCATTTAAAGTGTTGTTTAAATGCACGTTTAGGTTATGTTTGACAATTAAAATGTCAGTTCATTTATTTGGCACATGTAAGAATCGACCTACGTTTTTGAATCCAACGCCACCCGGGACTGCAATAATTGTTGGACACCCGTTATTTATATATATATGTAACAGGTGGGCTGAAAAGTTCGTAGGCTAACACATAGATGGTGTTATTAGAATTAAATCCATAAGGTTTATAGTAGAACTAACCTTCAAATGACACGTGTATAAATTTGACAGCTATCGGACAATTAGTTCGTGAGATATAGCATTGTGAGTTAAAAACTTTTGTTAGTGTAAAAAATAATGAATAGCCGTAAAGTGAAGCTGATCTAGATAGCTGAGACTCTGAAGATATCGAAAGAGCGTGTTGGACATATTGTGCATGAATATTTGGACATGCGAAAGCTGTGTGCAAAGTGAGTGCCGCGCGAGCTCACAATCGATCAAAAACAGCAACGTGTCGATGATTCAGAAGAATGTTTAACGATATTCAACCGCAATAAAAACGAATTTTTCCGTCGATATGTGACAAGGGATGAAACGTGGCTCCTTCACTACACTCCAGAGTCCAATCGACAGTCAGCCGAGTGGACAGCACTGCAACTGAGGCTTATTTTGAGGCTAAAGAGACTTTGTATTTTAAAAATGGTATCAACAAATTACATGACCGCTATAATCGTTGTATCGCCCTCGAAGGCAACTATGTTGAAATATAAAATAGAATTTTGCAAAAAAAATTGTTTTACTGTGTTAGCCTACGAACTTTTCAGCCTACCTGTTATATATACAGGGTGAGTTTTTTTCGATGTTCTCTATGGGGATCTCGGAAACTATAAGAGATAGAGAAACAGTTAAATAGGGAAAGAAGTGTAGATTTACGAGACGAATAAAATTCCACTTTCAAAGTTATCAAAAAAGTCAAGGGTAACTGATATTTTGAAAAAAGTAAAAAGTGTCAATTTTTTCAAATCAATATATCTCGGTTATTATAACAGATAGACAAAAACTGTAAAGGACAAAGTTTTAGATAATTTTATGTAGATTAATAAAAAATAATCAGAAAATATTTATCACCATTATTTTCCGAGATATGATGCAAACTTACATTTTTTTAAATGGAAACCATAGTTGGCTATGGCCTTTTCTCTTTAATCCAATATCACATACGACATAGTTATTTCTTAAAATAAGTGAGTTATAGTCATTTTAAATTTTATTATAAATAAAAAATGGGTAGACATGAAAAAGATGAAAGTAAAACAATTGCACTTGTTTACAATAATAGCAATATTGTAATTATTAGTTCTACAAAGTTAAATAAAAATGAAAAACTAGCATAAGAATAATAATTTTGCAATTATCAAATGGCCTTCTGTATGTGGTATAAACCCATTTGTCAAGAGGATAATACGTTTCTTACAAAAATATTATGAACAGATGAATCGCGATTCACTAATTGTGGTATTTTTAATCGACACAGTGAACATAGATGAACTTAAGAGAATCCGCGAGAAGTTTCATAGACAAAACTACAAATTAGATTTGGGTTTATCCATGGTGTGTTTGGATTCATAATTCTCGGCCCATATATTTTTGAAAGCTCACTAAGTGAAACTGATTACTTTCATTTTCTTCAGAAAACATTTGAAGATACGCTCGATTGTTTAAATTTATCATACAAGCAAGATTAAAATGGTTTCAATATGACGGTGCTCCACCTAATAACATGTTGGCTTTACAAATTATTTAAATTATGCTTTTCCTAACTCATAAGTGTGAAGAAATAAACCAATCCCAGGGCCACCTAGATCTCCCGATCTGCGCGTTTTAGAATTTTTTCTGTGGGGTTATGTAAAAAACAAACTATATGAAAAATCATATCAATCTGTGGAGGATCCTAAACTAGTTCTTATTGAAACATTTAATTCAATTTACATGAGAATAGTCAAAAAGCCATAAATTCAATTTTAAAAAGATATAATTTATGTCATAATAGTATTAATAGTGGACTCTTTGACCATATTTTTTTAATATTAAAGTTTCTCTCCTATTGATATATTGATAATTACAGAATTTCTTTATGCAGTTGTTTTATTTTGGTTTATCTCTGTAAAACTAATAATTGCAATATTGCTAATATTATAAACAACTGCAATTGTTTTACTTTCACCTTTTTCATGGCTACCCATTTTTTATTTAATATAAAATTTAAAATGACTATAACTCACTTATTTTTAGAAATAACTATGTCGTATGTCATATTGGATTAAAGAGAAAAAAATTACCTTTTGAATGAGGCCATAGCCAACTATGGTTTCCATTTAAAAAAATGTAAGTTTGCATCATATCTCGGAAAATAATGATAATAAAAATTTTCTGATAATTTTTTATTAATCTGCATAAAATTATCTTAAACTTTGTCCTTTACAGTTTTTGTCTATCTGTTATAATAACCGAGATATATTGATTTGAAAAAATTGACACTTTTTACTTTTTTCAAAATATCAGTTACCCTTGACTTTTTTGATAACTTTGAAAGTGGAATTTTATTCGTCTCGTAAATCTACACTTCTTTCCCTATTTAACTGTTTCTCTATCTCTTATAGTTTCCGAGATCCCCATAGAGAACATCGAAAAAAACTCACCCTGTATATATATATATATGTATACAGAGTGACTGACGAAAAACCTTTGGTGCTGTATCTCGCTTATTTTTTATCTGATTTTAATAAATAAAACATCAAATTAAACCATTTTTAAAAGACTTTAATAGGATCTGAACTGTTATTTTTTCTCGCACCCAGTTTTTGACAAAATACGATCAACATTTTTTTTTTAATTGCACTGTATATATATTTTTATTGATTCGCAAGGAGATTTTTTTCTGAATATAAAATTGTAGACAAATTTATCCATATATCAAACTTAAGTCGAGAAATTGAGGATTAAAAAAATAAATAAAAAGTCAAGTATCCATTGTAAACAATATACAGACCCTATTTTAAATGTCAAAAGTGACAGTGACAGCCATTGATACAATACTGCAACGATTTTTAATAATTTCATAATAAAAATGTTGCAATATTTCAAACACTGTCACTGACACTGTCACTTTTGACATTTGGAATAGGCTCTGTATATTGTTTACTAATGGGTATTTGATTTTAAATTTTTTTTTTAATCCTGAATTTCTCGACTTTGGTTTGATGAATGGATAAAATCGTTTACAAATTTAGATTCAGAAAAAAATCTCCTTGCGGATCAGTACAAAATATATATACAGTGCAATTTGAAAAAAAAAAGTTGATCGTCTTTTGTCAAAAACTGGATGCAAGAAAAAATATCAGTACAGTTCATATTAAAGTCTTTTGAAAATCATTTAATTTGATGTTTTATTTATTCAAATCGGATTAAAAATAAGCGAG
Organism: Ontholestes murinus; assembly: GCA_963969525.1. Classification (NCBI taxonomy): domain Eukaryota; kingdom Metazoa; phylum Arthropoda; class Insecta; order Coleoptera; family Staphylinidae; genus Ontholestes; species Ontholestes murinus. Next base: position 47,982,021 of record OZ018389.1, on the reverse strand, counting down.
ATACAGCACCAAAGGTTTTTCGTCAGTCACCCTGTATATACCGTGTGTCCCGTTTGAAGACGCATCATGTAAAATTTTCAATTGCAGTTTGTATCCCTATTATTAAATGAAAATGATCAAAATAAAATTAGAATGATTCCTTTACCTACTAAAGATATTTTGGAGGTTTTATTTTTGTTTCATCTTTATTTTTAGTCAAAATATACATTAAAATGTGTAAGCAAATACTTGATAATAAAATCGTCAAAATAGTAGTTGCTGTGAAAAGTCAATGCTTGTCATCTAAATTGTATAACCCACAAATAAATAATTAAATTCGAAATGAGTGTTTACAACACAGAAGGAAAAGTTCAGTGCTTTGAAAAGTCAGTGTATATTCATTATTCTTGTTGGAATGAGTTAACTCAAAGGTACAATTGCCCGAAACAGAATAAAACTCTTTTTAGTATTTCTCATTTATTTTGTACAAAATTTCAAAACCGCATCCAGTTAAATTATAATTATTATACTATTCCAAATTTAGAAAGAATGCTTATGTAAAGAATAAACATAAAGTGAAACCGATAAATACTTTAATTTGCTTTTAATAAAAATAAAACTAACAACGCTATTTTTAAAATGCATGCCCATACATTAAGTTTTTGTGGATATTCACTTCTTGATGTTACAATATGAAGAATGTTTTGAGACCATTGACGACTATTTTGTTCGTTATTTTCAGACACCAAATAGAAAGTACATTCATCTGTAAAACACACACTCTTATTTTCGTTACACTTTTTTATAATAATTTAAGAACATTTAGATCTTGAATCAGGATCCACTGCTCAGTTCTTTATGATTTTGGCTTTTATAGGGTCGGTAACTATAAGCTTACGCTTGATGTTAGATGTACTGTTATCCTTGAAACACATTTGTTACAGTTTCTTCAGATTTCCTCCCTTTCTTCCCAACAATATGTTCATCGTTTATCCTCAAATTTCTGATCAATTCTAATAATTGTTGATTGTCACGGCACTGGATAGGTTTCAAAATGTATACTAAATAAGTCGCAAATATCCGCCAAAACTCAATTTGATGATCTGAACTTTTTCTTTTGTGATGTAAGCACTTATTTTGAATTGAATTATTTGTTTGCGGCTTAATCAATTTAAATGACAAACACTGACATTTCATAGCAACTACTATTTTGAGGATTTTATTATCGAATATTTCTTCACACTTTTTAAGCTATATTTCGATTAAAACTAAAGATGAAACAAAAATAAAGCCTCTAAAATAATCTTAGTAGATAAAGGAATCAATCTAATTTTGTTTTGATAATTTTCGTTCAATAATAGAGATACAATCTGCAATTGAAAATTTTACACGGGAATTCCCTATGATGCGTCTTCAAACGGGACACACGGTATATATATATATATATATATATATATATATATATATATATATATATATATATATATATACATTGTCAATGTTCGGCTTTAATCTTCGAATTTGCAAGTTTTGATGGTTCTGAAAAGAACCGATTTGCAACGTTTCGACCAAGTCGCATTGGTCTTCTTCAGGCGGTGTTCGATGGGGAACTGCGATCGTGTTAAGTGGAACTGCGCTATTTATACCTGCGGTGTTGGCGGTTGACGTTTGGCGGCGCGTGTGCGGCTTCTTGTAATAGGGCCGGTCGGATTAACCGGGATTACGTTGGTGGTACCTGTGGGGATTGAAATCTGTGGAGCGGGTGAAGAGATATGCATTTTGCATAAAATGGATTTCCAAGTGGGGGGTAGTCGTTGGGCGTCGTCGCGTTTATTGAGATTATCGGTGTGTTTTTCTATTTCAATTGCCTCGCGGATAATCCTCTTCGTGAAATGGTCTAATGCTGCGATGGAAGTCGTGTGGTCGAAATTTATCTTGTGTCCGGTGGATTTGGAATGTTCGGCTAGAGATGAGGATGGTAGATCTTTTTCAACGGCTCTGATTTGTTCGTCTCGCCGTACATTCATACGTCTGTTGGTTTGTCCGATATAAACTTTATTACAATCGGCACAGGGAATTTTGTATACTCCTTGATTTTCAAGGGGAATGATGTCTTTTGGGGAATTAAGGAATTATCCAATTTTACGCGAAGTGGTAAAAATTGTTTTGATATTATGTCTTTTTAGTATTTTAGAGATTTTGTCTGTCGTACCTCGTATGTACGGAGGAAATGTTATATTTTGTAATTCTATGGACTCGTCGGTGTCTTTGGGGCTCGGTTTTTGTTTTAGTAAGAGAGTTACAGTACCTGGGGAGAAACCGTTTTGGACAAGAGCTGTCTCGAGGGTGGCTAGTTCATTGTTTAGATTGGGCTTGTCTGTTAGTCGGAGAGAGCGAGTTAGGAGAGTTTTTGCCACTGAACGGAGTTGGGCAGGATGATGGTGAGAGGCGGCATTTAGATATCTGTTTGTATGAGTTTCTTTTCTATATACGGTGTGGCCGAGAGTTCCGTCGGAATTTTTATAGATAAGTATGTCGAGGAAAGGCAATTGGTTGTTTTGTTCTAGTTCCATTGTGAATTTAATTTTGGGATGAATATTATTTAAGTGCTCGAGGAAATTATTGAGCTTGTCTTTACCATGGGGCCAAATGACAAAGGTGTCATCAACATACCGTAGCTATAAGGATGGAGTATAAAGGGCAGAATCTAGTGCGATGTTTTCGAAATCCTCCATAAACAGATTGGCGATCACAGGTGAGAGTGGGGATCCCATTGGTGCTCCTTCAATTTGTTTATAGCGGTTTCCGTTAAACATGAAATAGGTATTTGTGAGGCAGTGTTTGATGAGTTCTATCGTTGAGGTAGGTTGTTTATATTTGGATTTTAAAAGTTCAATTGTTTCGTTGATGGGAACTTGGGTGAAGCTTGAAGGGAGCCCGAAGTGGTTCAGGTAAAAACCCACTTCACTGAGATGGCCAAATCAGTAGCCACGAGCACGGTCGCGCATATACCATTCTAAATACTTGATCCAAACATGAAGCAAAGAAATTCCATACTTTAAATTTTCAGCTGTGATAGGCATACTTTTTACTTTGTAAATGTGACACATGTCCTTTGATGTACATTTGCAAATAAAACAATTGGTACTAGGAGTTCCCGTCAAAGCATTTATAACGTTTCCATCAATCATGGTAAATAATAGATTAAAATGTACTTTAACATTCTGCTTAGCTACTATTGTAATTTACTTCATTTTCTATAACTCCCACTTCATATTTAATACACTGCATCGATTTCTTCACATACATAAATTTTATAGGCCTACATAATTTAGTGGACGAAGGTTTCTCATTTTTCCATAAAATTTCTGCGTCAGATTCTAATTGTAAAAGCACTAACGAAAACATAAAAACACTTTTATCCCTGATTTCTTCTTCTTTGTTAGTGGAGGTATCGTCAGATACTTTCTACATATATTGTCTGTGTCCCGAGCTACCATCGCAACCATATTTATACGTTAATTTTAATTGGTTTAATGTCACAGTTTCTGGAAAAATTAATGTTTGTTCGATCCTATTAAAAGTGGGCTCTAATAAATTCTGGAGAGGTACAGATGCCCTACATTCATTAAATTCAATATTTTTTGGATAACACATCAGTTTAGCCATTTTTAATTTATAATATGGAGGAAAAAGATCATTAGCTCCATGCGATTGTGAATTTTGTCTTAAATTTATACTTGAATCTATCATTACTGCTAAAGCTTTTTGTTCCGATAGTTTTCTAGTAATTTCTTTACCTGTATCTTGTTTATATGATTTTAAATAAGACTTAGCTATTATGGGGGATTTAGCTGACACATTTAGTAATTGTGCTGCCGAAGGATTTCCCTGTTCTCTTAATACCCTACTGGCTGCACCTAAAATTTCGTCTGCGTGTTTCTCTTTCGTCAGAGAACTATTTTTTCTTTTTTTGCTACTCCTACTAAGCTCTTCAAATGATGTTCCAGGCAGTGGTTCATTTACTGCAGATGGCAGAATATTTTCAATTTCACTCTCATCACTATAATTTGTTATTTCAAATTTCTTTGATAACCAATTATTATTTTTGTGAATAAATGTGCTGTGACAATATGAAGAAGCTTTCCATTTTTTATTTAGTGTTACACAATAACCAATTATCTTATTTCGGATGTTAGTAGTTGTTATGTTTCTAACACAACAAACATAATCTAACAACAATGAAGTCGTAGCAGTCGAAGTAGGACTATTTCTTCTTTCCTGTTCGTACCACTTAACAAATAATTCTCCATTTGTTATAGTCACCATTTTAATATATAAATTCCTATTAACTACACTTAAATTAAAACTACAGTGCACGCCGCTTAATGTGATCACAACGGGACTCGGGGTTTTTGATAACAATAACCGATTGATAATAATAGCCGAAAAAACAAAACTTTATTTTAAATAAAAATATATAACGTAACAAACTATAATAACGTAACATAAACTCTTAAAAAATTATTACTACATACAATATGTATTTCATTTAAATTTAAAACAAAATAAAAAACAAATTCATATTAAAAAAACTCGTCCAACGTTGTTTGTCTCTGATTTTCGCGGAGCAAGTTATTAATGAAAATTTCATAGACGTAATGCGTCTAAAAATCAAATGACCTGTGCTGCACACCACGTCGCAAAACTTCCAGCGCTTTTCTCATTTTGCTAATTGGGGGTTGCATTGCTCATGACGAAAACATTTCTAAGAAAAAAATGATAACATAAACCGAAATTATGATTACTATAAACGAAAATTTTTGTATGTAGTATTACACGTCGGACCCGTTCTTCGCAAAAGTGATAACAATATCCGATTGATAACATTATCCGTGATTCTAATAAGCGGCGTCTACTGTATATAATATGTAATCACAAATTATTACTCTAATGGCCGACACTGTCACTTGTGACATTTAAAATAGGCTCTGAACATTGTTTACTATGGATATTTGATTTTTTAATTTCTTTCAAAAAATCCTCAACTTCTCGACTTTAGTTTTGTAATGATCCAAGGGGGGGGCATACCTAAATTATTTTTTTGAATTATATAAACGACCAGAAAATGATCTAAATTAGAATAAAATAAGTACAACGGATTATAATAAACTAAATTTCATTATCCGCGTAAAGGGAAAAAATTATATAAATATGTAGACTAGACACGCGGAATTGAGGCGCCGGTGATCGGCAAAAATGAAGATAAGGGGTAAGTTTCGGGTGAAATAAACCAGACTTCGCGCGATAATGGGGGGTGGATGGTCGCCAGACGTTTCGAGTGGGACACGTGCACACTTGAGGTGCAGGTGTAGGAACCAATAATGTAAATACTTAATCTTAATATTAGCGAGGTGACGAAAACAAGGAATGTGAGATCGTGGGAAAGGTGTGCAAGAAAGGCGTATAAAAGGGTTGGAAGGATTAAGAAAGGGGTCAATCTACGATAAATAAATTTCATCTGATAGCATGTAGAACGTTCGGACTTTTTTAAGGAACACGGCCGTAGCGGATGGACACATTATTATTGACAAATAAAAAGAAATATTCTCGACTAATCACTGACGAACGAAATGAATCATATTTTTTTTGTTTTTTTTGAGCTTTAACAAATGCAAAACAATTACAAAATAAATCAACGTTTTCTGGTCACGGCATTACAATATGCAATCAAAAGAAAATTAATTTGTAACTTGTATGTAAGATTTCATTTCATTTTGCATTAATCTTGAATAAACTGACCATTTGTTAAACTCATTCCCTTGTTTTATTGTGTTTTCAACCACTACCTTTCCTAAGATCCCTACTACTTTCTAAACAAAACCAAAACAAAATCGTGATAATAAAACTAATCTATAGAGCTATTCAGGAGAGATGGATGAGACAAGACACCCCTTGTCCGTCCGAATCAAGTAGTGCGCGTTGCAATTTTCCACCATAGGCGTGCGCGGTCAAATAAAATGAATGCCACAAATTTGTTATGTTTTCATATTAGTTATTTCATATTTCATTTATATTTTTTGTATTAGAATAAGTATTTTTTAATGTTGTATTAATATCCATTTCCACATTTGCTAAAACATATGAAATAAGTTCATTAAAAACATATTTTCTTTCAATTACCCTGCGTAATTGCAATGCTTGACTAAATCGCGCGCGCCTATGAAATAACCGGTAAGTAAGGGACGCCGTAAACTATTTCTTTCTCCTTCTACCGCTCGGTCGCGTGTGTCTTTTCTAGATACGGCCGACGAAATCGTACGTCTTGGGAATATCCGCTCGGTTATCAGGTAGTAGAAAAGGATACCAATATTATTTGAATGTTCGAACTTAGTTCGTAAACCGCCCTTTCTCGTGAATTGGTCTATAAATAAGCCAATAATCATTTCAAAAAGAAAGAATAATGCATAGTAATGATGATCCATATTAACATTCGTAACGAACCTGTTAAATAATTAAGGGTTACTACAATACACAACACAACACAACGTATAAATAAAATATGAATTTCAAATTCATATAAGACCGGGGTTCGAACCATTACAGTTTGATGTATGGATAAAATTGTTTACAGTTTTATATTCAGAAAAAAATTTCCTTTCGGTTCAATATAATATATATACAGTGAAATTTGAAAAAAAAGTTGATCGTCTTTTGTCAAAAACTGGATACAAGAAAAAATATCAGTTCAGTTCATATTGAGTACTTTAAAAATGATTTAATTTATTTTTCGGCTTCATCAGGGCTAATTTATGAGTTTTTGAAAATTGAAAAATATCCGAAACATGGTGATATATTGGAAGGGAATAGCTATTTTAAAAACGGTGGCATGGCACAAATGTATGATGATAACAGATTAAAACTGAACAGAGAACCAATAATACTTGCAAAAGCTTTTCTCGACATGCATCATATTCATTTATAAAGAAATAATATTGTAACTTGCGAACGGGGACCGGAATAAATTTTATTCTTGCATGCCGTCATAGCGGATACAACAGTAAATTAATTATTGTTAACAGAATTCCTCAAGTTTTTGAAATAAACGAATATTGTATTACATACAGCAAAGCGCGCGCCGATTTCTAAGTGGCTACATCATAATGGGCGGCTGCCCTCGCTTTTTGAACATGACTTGCCTAAGAAAAAGAATCATAACTATTGAATGAGGATCGATATAAAAATATTTCTTGCATATAAATAATAATAATGATGAGATTCCACTATATCCTTAATATACCTAAATAAAGCAGTAATTGTCGATTTAGATGTCATGAATCCATGTTGGGATTTGTTAAATAGTTTGTTTTTAACAAAGAAGTCAATTAATCTTTTTGATATCACCTGTTCAGCTACTTTCGAGAATGTTAATGGTCTATAGTTATTGAAATCAATACGGTTGCCTGTTTTAAATATAGGTGTTATTATTCCTAATTTTAAACAAAAAGGAAATACTTCTTTTTCTAATATTTAATTAACTAAATATTTTAATGGAAGTACTAATTCAGCTGTTCGATTTTTTAATATTATGGATGATACTTCATCAATACCAGTTGAACTTTTATTTTTTAATCATTTATTATATTAAAAATCTCTATGCTTTATGTAGATTTCAGAAATATTGACTTATAGAATCGCTTAATATTACAAGAGAATGGTATGTATTACTATTAGTAAAAATAAGTCGCATTACATGAAATTTGTCAGTTAGCTATTGATAATGAGAACTTAGTGTACTATATTTATATATAAACTATGTGATGTAAGGGAGGAAAGTCATTGTTTCAAAAATATTTTGTAGATAAACTCAAAAATGGTACAATATCATGCACAGAGAGTGGGTGCATACTCCTGCCTTTTTTGTTTCCTTTGATTTTTCTTTACAACTAGAAACAGTTTATATATTTATTTATATATAAAAAATAATTGTAGTAAATAATAGCGATCCAAAGCAAGAAAAGGGATGATGTGTCGAATTGCTTATATTACAAATGTAGGCTATTATAATATAAGCAAGCGAATTTGTATCTTTAAAACTAAATGCGGTTTTCAAATGAAATTCCACAATTTTTTTTAACTTGCAATTGTGATAAGTTTTGTTATCTGTATCTTCTTCATTGATTAAATAAAATCCTATACTTATTTATATCAGGTGTTTATCTGACCTCTCGGTAAAGGGAATTTAACATGTAAAATCACACTTATGCAAATTCCTGCTCCCTTAATTATTTTGGAACAAAAATATAAGAGACCAAAATTATTTAGAATTAAAAATACTACAGAGCCAGAGAATCATCTTTAAAATCTTTTTTGAGGAACAAAAATAAAGAATTAAGGTTAAAATTTTACGAACATCACATTTTTCATGAAACGTGGTAATTAGTAACATTTCAAGTAATAAAATGTCTTCAACTTATACAATAAGTGAAGAAAAAAACAATTTCTTAAGTCGTTTGAATTTGAAAATAGTGTACCCAAATTTTTTAATTAAATTAAAACGTGATTTTGTAACAATCAAAATGAATACCAATAAATAAACTCAAAGAATCAATTATTATTTATGTGTGTATTTAAGCATATGCTGAAGTAAACCTTCATTCGAAGCTAAACAAACCAAGTCTATCGTAAAAATGTTTGCGCAAATTTGAAAGTAGTCCTTCAACATTCAACATTCCTCTTTAATTTTAATTTTTAAAATTTCGACGTTCATATTTTTCGCTCCGCAAATCTTGCATTTCAAGTGGTCCCAGAGGAAAAAATCGGTGAACGGGCTGACCAATTAACAGGTCCTCCGCGTCCTATCTAGGTATTTGGATAAGATTCATTTAAATATAAAATAACCTCTCCAGTATAATGGCCGGGAACCCGTCCTTTTTAAACCACACTACATTTTTTCTGGGCATACATGTATAACGCTGACATATCAATTCATTTAAACTTCGTGGCACAAAAATTTGATCATAAAAACTGGTATCTTCGTTTTCGTGTAATTTTTATATTTTAACCCATAAACAAACACTTTGGAAATTAATATTAGATGCAAATACCAATAAACAGATCTTTAATTTGTAGTATATAACTAGCATTAATTTCAGCGCAGCCAACTTAATAGATTTGTAACAAATTGGTTTCCATTGGAAATTTACGTTTCACCTAGTGATATTTGTTTTGTAATATTGGTGATAGTGTGTTGTTCCGTGTGAGCAAACAAGTCGCCATTGCTGATAGCGTCACCTCAGATAGCGTGGCTTGTGTTTTGAGATCCCAGTTACAAAAAGCATTCACCATTTCGACCGTAATTTCCATCACCGAGAGCGCTATGGTAAGTAATAAATTCACCGAGCTACTATTTCGAGCTAATGCACGCGTTTTTAATTTAAAGAGTCGACGCTCAGAGCACACCACGAAGGTCTTCGTGGGCAGCCTGCCGCCTAACGTGACCGCAGATGATTTAAGGCAGCTTTTTTCCCCATACGGGGAAATCGCCGAGTGCGATATTGCCAGAGTGCGATATTGCCAATAGGTGTGGATTTTTGCACTTGGAGGACAAGGACTTGGCCATGAAGGCGATCGAAGAATTAAATAACACCACTTTCATGGGGGGCAGGATTTCCGTTGAGAAGGGTCGAGTCAAGCCTAGGGGCGAGCGCAGAATGCGTAATCCGCGTGGAGGCGGTCCTGGCGGAAGGAAACGAGACGTCGGACCATATTCCCGCGACGGAAGTTATGGGCGCGGACCCCCGCGTAATGGCTCTTATGGGCGCGAAGATTATAACAACTACGGTGATTACCGTACCGACTACCCTAGGGTTTATGACGACGGTTATGATCGAAGGCCCATGTATGATGATAGACAATCAGGTTACATCAATGATTCCACGTCTTATAACAATGGGTATGATCGTAGACCATACGATGAACGTACTTACACAGATGTATCTAGAGGTGCCTATGATGATAGAAGAATGGCTCCAACAGCACCTACTAGCTACGATGATCGTAGGGCTCCAATGTCTGATAGAAGACCACTCATTGAAGATCAAAGCATGGGCCAAACTGGTATGAGGACCCAGATGAATAGCTATGACAGGGCTCCACCCTCCAACGATATATATAGCCGGAGAGGAGAGTCTGCTAATAAGCCTCTGTAAGTATTAATTAACTTTTTATTTGTAAAATTTATAAATATAGACAGTTTATGAATCATTTTAATTAAATCAACACTATTTAAGACCTAAAGATAAAATTGCACCATTTTAGTTAGGAATTCTATCATGCATTTTTGCACAATTGTACATTTGTGTTATACACCTATTTTATCTAAAACCACACTTATTTGTTGCTGCTTAATTATAAAAATTCTGATACAGTAACATTATATAATTAAAACAATAAGATTATTGTATATATGTATTGTTAATGAACATAAGGAATAGAAGTAAACATCTCCAATAACCTCTTTTGGAATGCAAACATTATTCCTATTTAGATTTTTAGCATTAGAATCACTTCATTGTATTGTTGTTTATTCTTTTTCTCAGAGGAAAGAAACAGGGATATTAAGATATATAGTTAAAATTCTCCTCAATTTTTTATGAGTGATTATTTCATCCTTCCTATTTTTTTAAATTCGATAAATTTGCCAATAATTGTTTTATAACTGATTCTTTATTTGATTTTATTTTTACTTTCCCTATATAGTATATATAGGGGAAATATTGTTTTCGTGTGTAAAAATGTCTGTGGGTGAACTGAAAAGCTTTTGGCGAATATTCAAAAACCGGAAGTGGATCTTTACTTGAGGCCGTTTTTTTACTTTCCCTATATTCGAAGTATTATATATAGGGGAAGTATTGTGATCGTGATTTTTTTTGAATTTTTTTTTTTGCGGAAATATCCGTTTTGAGGTCCACTGAGTCCATTAAACTAATTTCTGGAAAGAAAAAAAATTGTGTCTGTGTGTGTGTCTGTCTGTCTGTCCGTGGGTGCTGTATCTCAAAACGACTGATCCGATTGAGATGAAACTTTAAACGTAAGGTTTTATCGTTAAAAACTGGAACTGAAAAGCTTTTGGTAAACATTCATAAACCGGAAGTGGGTGTTTACTCGAGGCGTTTTTTATTTTTTTCCGATATTTTTTTTAATGTGAAAAATATTACAAAACTTTTCAAACAAAAGTTAAAGAGAATGAGAAACTGAACAAATTTTGTTAAAATATATTTTTCATAAAATTCTTAACTTTCGAGAGAAAAAAAATAAAAATTGAAATTTTTGACATTTTTTGCCAATTGCTAATAAACTATTGAAGCAACATGAAAGTTATATAACAAATAATTGTAAAGAATTAAAAAATGAATAAATTATTAAGAATAACCTTTTTGCATAAACCGCATAGTTTTCGAGTTAAATATAGGGAAAGTACTATAATGGCCACATCACCATTTTTTTGTTTTTTTCCGATATTTCTTTTAATATGAAAAATATTAAAAAACTTTTCAAATCAAAGTTGAAGGGAATAAGAAACTGAACAAGTTTTGTTAAATTATTACATACATATTATTCATAATAGTATATTATTATATGAGCGATTATGATAGCCATTATTCACGAAAATTTGAATTTGAGTGAATAATGGCCATAATCGCGAATATAATACTATACTTTTTCTACTCCTTTTAAATAATTTTAGTTATAAACTTCAGAATTTTATTAATAATTTATCAAATATACATCAATATACATTTTTTGTTAAATTATTTTCTAATTGTTATTGAAGCTACTGGAGGCGAAACAATTTATTGTAAAATTTGTACAATTTGTAATATTCAAAGATTGAGTAATAATGTCCATTGTTAAACTCTTGTTGGTAGTTTTACTAGTAGACCTAGTAGTATATTTTTATTATTATTTACTTACTTTTATAGCAACATATTTGTGATCACTGGCATTTGTAATGAAATTATTTATTTCTTCTGGAGTAAATATTTTTGTCATTTTTGCCTGATAGCCATCTGATCTGCGTTAGAAAAATGGCCTAAATTTTCCGTATGGTTTCAGTTTAATATTGTGTCGTATTTCAAGTGTGCTCCGTAACATTGAATAGTATAATAGGGAAGATGATTTATATTTTTCCGATAAGTTATCAAAAGTGGAGTACAATTCTCCTAACACTATCTTCATGTTAATTTTACTACACTTATGTAGAAAGAAGAACTGTTTGTTGCACAACTTTGAGCTGCACCTGACGTAAACAAATAAAATAATGTTGACTGACGCGCGCCGTAGATGACTTGATCGCGGTCAGTTTTATAGCCGGTTCACACTGCACCGTTTTTTTGCCGTGTTCTATAGTGGCGCATATGTTTTAATATTCGGGTTCACACAATAATGTAGGCGACCGTATACGGTAAGACAGCAGTTTCGTATAAATACGCATATTAAAATATAAGCACAATTACAAAACACGGTAAAAACCAAATCGGTAAAGCTCCCGATTCGGTGCTGTGTGAATTGGCTGTAAAAACATTTGCAATATCAACAGATGTAACATATTGAATAATGAAATTCCATGTTTATGATTGGCTAGAAACAGTGAATTATGAATTCATAATCCAACACTTATAAATTATAGCTTTTATTATTAACGAAAAAAAATATGATAATGGGGACATAATTCAATAGGAGTAGAAAAAATTCTTAATTTTCGAGAAAAAAAATAAAAATTGAAAATGTTGAATTTTTTGCTAATTGCTACTTAACTATAGGAGCTACCTGAAATTTATATAACAATTGTAGAGAATTCAAAAGTGAACAAATTACTAAGAATAGCCTTTTTACGTCATCCTCATAGATTTTGAGAAAAATATAGGGAAAGTACTAATATGGCCACATCACCATTTTTTAAGTATTTGCTGTCTAAATTTATAAAATATTGGACTGTATTTATTATGTATATATTTTTTAAATTTGTAGTAAGTTCAATAAACTTTACTATTTATAAAGACAAATATATCTAGGACTGCTACTACTTCTCCAAGTAACTGTAGAGTAATTTTATTTGGTTACGTTAAAAAATTATATTTGTTTTATATATGTGATTGGAAATGTAATAAGAAAAAAGCAGTCTCTATATATTAAATTTAATTTTTTATTTATTGTTACAGTATTATAAACAAAAAATTTAATAATAGTTCTTAGTTTTTACAAAAGGTAGGATAACATTCATTTCACTTGTTGAATTGGGAAAGAAATGCTATTATTAAGGTGTTATTATTTATTTAAATATGCAAGGAGTATTTAAAATAGTTTATAGATAACTTTTGCACTAATTGTATATATTATATTGTATAGCAATCTTACTAAATAAAGTTTATTTATTAGTTTTATTCAAAAACTACTAAAATATAAAAAATACTAGTGTGTCTGTTTATAAATTCTTTGATTAAAAAATAATAGAAAATAAAAATCATTCTTTAATAATAGACCAAAAATATATTCAGTATAAATAAGAAGTAAGTTCAAGAAAAAAAAAAAAAACATTACTACAAATTTCAGGACTGGAGGATATGATCGTCCTGCCCAAACTAGCTACTCTACAAACTATTCTACTCCAGCTTCGGCCACTTATGGAGTGACCGCTCAAACTGGAGCATATGGTGCTCCAGCTCAAACTGGTTACACTCAACCGGCTGCAACTGGATATGGGGACACTCGTGGCCAATCTATGGGTTATACTGACAACCGACAACAAGCTGCTCCAGTTGCATCTAGTTATGGAACTACCCAAGGGTATACTTCAACTCAGACTGGAGGCTATGGGGATAATTATAATGTACGCGCTCCAACCAATGCTTATGATACTGCTTATCCACCACTACCTCAGCAACGCGGGTAAGTGCACACAAAAACAGATAAACAATATACACATTCATAAATTGCGGTTGCGCTTATGTAAAAAAAATCCTAACTGAAGAGCGTTTGGTCACTTAGCGTCGTCATACTACAAACCTTTGTGTGTATATATTATTTGTATATTTTTAGTTTCACAGGTGGTAATGCCCCAGGCCCTCATAGAGAAATGCCACCAGCTCGAAGGTATTAATATGTTGCGCCATGATATCCATATCCATAAAGAGATATCTCAATTGCGTCAAGCGTTTTTATTTAGGAATTACAATAATCCACACTTCTCTTTATTTTAAATAGATCTATATTTACGTTTATGTATCAATAGGGTTTATCACGTTTATCGTAATTAGTCTTTGTAATTCGTATAAATATATCAACACATAAAGGATTTTTTTTAATTATATTTGAATTTTAAGTTGTAGACTGCAATAAATCATTAAAACCAAGTTGAAATTTCATTAAAACATTTGATTATCATTTGATTCTAATCAAGAGTACTATTCTTTGAACCAAGCACTAAAAGTGGTAGTAAGGTTAAAATAAATAAAATGATTGCTATATTTGTTCAGTTATTTTGAATTTGAATTGAATATAAATAATAATTTATCATTATAATATTAATTTAATATACAATTTAGATAGGCGCCTCTAAAAATATATTTTTTTAAGCTCACTACCTAGATTTCATAATTTAAGGGAAGTAATTATAAATTAGTTAGATAAATAATATAATAAAATGAACGTATGACACTGTCATTAAAATGACCACGATGTTTTGTAGCCTTATTGCTTATCAGGGCTTAAAAAATATGGAATAAAAATAACACATATTTATTAAAAACTAATTATTAATCACCATTACTTTAAAAAAAGTGAGAATTCTATTTCTCTAATATCATTATAGATATTAATGTTTTTTTTATTTTGTTGACTAAATTGAAAGATATAGTTTCCATTGAAAAATTGTCTTTTTAAGTCTAGCTATGCTAGTTACAATTTTCTATACAAGAAAACCATCCACAATTTTACTTGTAGTTCTTGCATAATGTAATTAAGTTCTGTGAATCTTCTAGAGGAACTGAAAACTCATTAATTATAATTATTTCTAAAAGGATGTTAAGTTACTTAATAATTTATATATTTGGAGAAAGAAAACAGGATCACTTTGTTTAACTGTTTTCTTTCTTCAGTATATTCAAGATGTACCACAAAGTAAACGCCTCCACAATTAAACATTTATATATTTGTTCAGCAAAAAAGGGCTTAGGAATGAATTATCTTATTTAGAGGTTTAAAGCATAATTAATATTATTAACCTAGCAATACTTTAGAATTGAACATTAAAATAAAACATCAGTATGCATAAATAATGCAGGGCATTCTTTAACCCAATCCCGTACAATTATTTTCAAAAGTATGTTAAAAAATATTGCTTTTTATTACTTAAACTATATATATGGACATATTTTTTCATCAAAAATATAAAAAAATGGATACACTAAAAAAAAAAAATTGTGACATATAATCCAAAGCACGGTGCCGCACATAATCACAGTTTTTATGTTTGTTTTGAATTCCCTTAAATATTCGGGCAAGAAAAATATAGCAACATCAACTGATGTTACCCGAGTTAACTCGGGCTTGTGCATTTTAGATAGTTTCGGGAACATGATATATCTCTGATACCCAATTATTTTTAAAGTGTATTTCTCAAATCCTTATTAAAAATATTTCTTTAAATTTAAATTATTTGAAAATTTGTAACAGGTAAATTTTATGTGAAATAAAAATATGCCAGTAAGTTTATTTTATGATTCAATTAGTTTATCGTTTGATATTAATTTGAATATAATGGTATAGAAATCCTGTGAATTTATTTAAATATTTTATATATCTAATTAGTTACTAATTTTTAGATTCTTTATTTTTTATAATAATACTACAATTACTTACAAATATTGTAAAATGAAGATTTATTATTTATAATTTATGTAATCTGCAAACGTTATGAATAATTTACAAAAATTTTAACATTCAATATTACTAAAATTTATTTATTGGATACATAATATTTAAATTAATATAAGAAAAATTAATTTTTATGGGGGTTCTGCATTAATGTCTTACACTATAAATAATGTAAAAAAAACTACCAGCTTTGTTTATTATTATATATGTTTATTATTATATTATTATTGACAGAAAATATTCTAATAATGAAAATATTTAGCTAATAACTAGAAGTAAGCTGATATTAAAGAAAGTTGGATACCATTACTTAGTGTCTTTGATAACAAAATGTACAAAAACTTGATAAATTCTTCCGTTTTTATATTGGTGTGTTTGGTACAAGAATAGTAGTTCTTATGTATTAGATTGTCCCCAATTTCAGCCATTTTCAGTATTAAAAAAACATCGATTTAACATATGGGACAATACAGATTTTGCGTTTTGGACGACATTTTGTAGATAAACGGAGGTCACAAATAGTTTCAGTTCAAGGGAACTAATAAGCGGACGTATAGATCAATCATCAGATGGACGTATTGCGCATATTTAGATCATCAGATAAATGTGTTGCGCATGTATAAAATGAACACCAGATGGACTTTATTGCGCTTAAATGTTAAAACGCATTTCTAGAAGAAAGATAATGGTTATCATTTTGCGTTAAATGGGCGTAATGCGGCTAAATGAAGATGTCAAGATGACGTATAACACTGCGGCGCTAATGTAGAAGAAAACGACACACTAGGGATGACGATCTCTTGCGGATTGCGTTCTAGGCCAACTTTGCGTCTTTTAAACACTGTGTAATAAGGTGAGAAATTTGATTGTAAGGACTACCAAAAATAATAAGTCAATAGATTAATTCACTATAATAATCCCTACAGAGTTGAGAATGCGGATGAAAGAACCAATACGATTGGTGAATTGCGTTTTATTTTCTATTAACTTTATTTATTGACGAAATATGTTTGCGTTAATATTCTCAATATGCGGCCTGTATCATCCGTGTACGCAATGCCCTTTTCAAAATTAAAAAAAAGATACGCACTAAATTTCTAAAAAATTTGTTTTATGTAGGATTATAATTACAGTTATAATGTTTTTACAGGTACATGTGAAATTGTAGAATTCTGAGGATTCCGAATGTGCCGTGATTGTGAATTTATTGAGGTGAGTTAAAATTTTTGACCCGCTGTGGGCCCATCGTACACCCCTAAGGTGTCCATGGCTTCTATTTCAAGTGCTTCATTTTCCGCCTCCCTGGCAGCCGCTTCTTCTTCTATTCTGAGCAATTCTGCTTCGATTTCACGTCTAGCAGCTTCTTTCTCGACTCTGCCTAGTAGATCTAATAGTGTTATTTTAGCTTCATCTTCTGCTTCTAACCTCTATTAAAAAATAACATCTTTATGTTTTTTCTGTTGCCTTCACTTACACACATACTTCTTTTCTTTTTTTCTATTTTTTTAAACTCAATAAATGAATAAAATATATAACAAATAGTTATTATTATTCATTTACCTAAATTAATACATTTTGTATGAAAATTAGAGATAATTAAATTTCATATATTTAAATAAAAAATAATGTTTTACAACTTAGAATATAAAAAATAAATGTTTTTAAGTTGTTTGTTTTTTAAACTATAAGCAAAAGAGAATATTAGAAAACGTAATTCTTAGAATAGTCAGAGATACTTCCAAATTGTATGTATTATTAAAACTTTTACCAGTGCTTGTTGTGCTAACTTCTCTCTTTCGTTAATTAGAGCCTCGAGCTCCATCTTTTGTGCTAGATCAGTTTCCTGATTATATCTGTACTTAAACAACCAGTGCCCCAAGTAATGTATGGGATCCCTTGGTTGTTTAGCAGTGATTTCTGCTAAAGCTAAAGCTAGTGGCTTTCCAAGGGTAGTTTTTAAATAGTGTACATCAGAAGATGACATTCCACTAAGTGTCGTTTCTGTAAAGCTATATAGGTTTAAATGTAGAAATTATATTTTTTTTTTATCTACCAGATGAAGCTGATGAAACTGTTGACTCTGATGTTTCTGCTGCTTCCTTGAAGATGCCAAGCCTGCCAGCTTCAGATGGACTCAAGAGTTCCCCAGATGATGTTTTGATGAGCCCAGATTCAGTGATGGTTATGCCGAATAGATCTAATATTTCATCACCCATCCCCTTCAATAGACCTGCTGCCAGTGCCTCAGCCACAGTTAATAACCTACCAGACAAAGTTCTAATTCGTCCAGATGATGTGAAAAATAATCCACGTTCATCCAACATTTCTGTGTTAATAAAAAAGTAATTACATATTAGATTTTAATTTTAATGTAACCATATTTTTACTTATAAATCTATCTTTGGGAGACATTCCTGCTAATTTGAGTAGTTTTTCACATTCCTCCTGTTGCATCATGAGAACTTTCAGACGACTTTCGATTTGTTGACGGTCTGCAGAAGACGCTGCATTACACTTCGCTTCCTCTAGGCGCTCAATGTCATCAGTGGTACTCTGGCATTTCTTTTGTAAGTATTCTAAATTGTTCATACTCTAATAAAGTATGTTTTTAATAATTTTGGATTTAGAAAAGCATTATTAATATTGTTACTGTATGTGTAATATACACAAAACATATTTTTTACCTTATACAAATAGAACCAATATTAATTTTTATTAGTGAATAATTATTTTTTATCGCGATACTACGTTCCACTTTGAGAAAAATTTATTGCTTGTTTACACCATCAAATTAGTGTATCGAAGCCTAAAGTTAAAAATTATTTTATATTTATTTTCAGCCTCAATTAATAACTAAATGCAATTTACTATTTACAATCAATAATTATTAATGTTTAACAGGTTAACTGCGTTATTGAAATCGGAATACTACGCCGCAGTGCGTTACCGGTTCTCATTCCGTCTTTGCTCTAGGACCGGTAATTATAAAATTTAATTTTTTTTAAATTTTCTTTAATTTAATGAGTCTTATTGAAACAAAAAACAAATCACTTTAAAAATTACTTCTCAGAAGATATTGAATTATACAAAAGTAATTTGTCTGTTACAAATAGCAAAGCTGTCTGCAACAAAAATTCAAAAATTTAAATATACAGTTTGTTTATAGTTTTTGAGTAAATATAGTGTGAGAAATTTTTTGAACATTTTGTTTTCACATTTTTAAATAATTAGTTGATTTTCTACAACAACCTAAGGACTTAATACATTTTCTAGTTGTAGTGTTGATTGAAATATTTCAATAAACTTTTGTAGTATTTTTTCAGTATAAATACTACAAAAATGTACTATGAAAACGGACCGATTTATTTGAACTCAATAAAATGAAACTTTTATCAGCAGAAATTCCTAATATTTTAATATATAAAACAAATCATTCAATGTATAATATGTATGTGAAAAATATTATTTTTAATTGTTTGGCCATATTGACCCTATGTTCAGTAAGATTATTGTTTAAGAACTGGCTGACATCTTTATAAAGCAGATTTCATGTGATAATTTTAGCAAACTTGTTTTCAACTTAATACAAAAATAGGAAATATTTTTATACTTATTGCAGATATATGCCTAATTGCTAATCCTACTTATAACTTTTTCTTCTAATGGCAATAAACACTTATTATTTGCTCAATTCATTGTAAATTACACTTTACTTTATAAGTTTGCAAAAATATCGTGGGGTTAGAATTTATTTTTGTGCAACTACGAAATGTACAATTTGCGATGAAAATTTTTTAACAATCACACTAATTCAATTCATAGTTACTAGCTAAATTTATCTAACCTACAGTTACGAATATAAATAAAAGTGTGATACTAACAAAGTTACTTGTAGTATTAGTAAATGACACTGTTAGTATTAACACAAATATATTTTGTGTAATTTTTAATTATTCTTAGAAAATTAAATGCACACATAAAAAGTTAATTCTAATTTTTTTTTAAATATTGTTGTTAACTTTTTCTCTTCAATATTTCTGTTAATGTTACTCAAATATTGTACAAGTTTTCAATCAAGGATAAAACTTTTGTGATCAACTTAAAGTCAAACAGTCAAAGTATTATTCTCAAATTAATTAGCTTTTCAGATAAAGTAACACTTTACTAACAACATAGTTGACTATTTTTTGTAATTTAATCATTTTGTTTTTATCTCTATAATTTGTAATTCAATGTTTATATTACTTTTAGTTTTTGAATAAAATGTTAAAGCCTTTTTTATCTATATATGTATTATCTTTCATTATTTATAAAAGAAAATTGAAGAACAAAATTTAGCATTTTGTCCCATAAATCCGTTTGCGTTTAAAATTTGTTGAAATTAATTCTTACCGCAATTTGTTTGTTAATATTGTCAATTTCCGTTCCACGGCGATTTAATGCGTCCTGTATATCACATTCTATTTGTTCCAATTTCGAAGCAGCCTCAAAACTTGACAATCCTTTCAACAAGTCCGATTTTTGCTTTTCTAGCAAACTTAATTCTGACTCCAGGCCAGCTTTCGCCTTAAGGAGAGCTGCCTCCAAGTCATCAACATCCTGCTCCATATTTTCCATTGAATCTAAACGTTCCACCAAGAATGCCCTTTTAGTTTCAAGCTGTTCCATAACCGCATCATGTCTTTCTTGTATCACCCTTAGTTCTCTAAAATATATTAATTCAAAATAATACTGATCATATAACTAAATAAACACTTTAGAAACATGTACCTTGGTTATGTGATAAATTTTAAGGATATATGTAAATTAAAATATAAATCATAGTACCATTCGACTCTGGCTAATTCAGCATAATGCATAATTAGCTATAAATGCTTTATGAATTTTTCTTACATATCACTTAAATTAATAAAACAAGGATGTTGCAAGAGTATTACTTTATTATATAGAAACAGGCAGATGAGAAATTATTCCTAATCATTTTTTTAGTGGATAATCTGACTTGTGCATTTTCCTACTAAGAACGATATAGCAATTAATATCTATCTTGTTTTATCATCATCCTAGGATGACTGGGACAGAATTAAATGAAAGACAGTATGTGTGTATGACTCCTCCTATATAGAGCGATGAGTCACAGTCAGCTCTCAGCGGCTCGACTATAACAGGCTCATCAATCCAATACTTACATATCAATTTCATCTAAATCCTCCCCCAAAATATCGCAAACCTCCTTTTCCTCATGCACACCGATTTGTTTCTCAGAGTACTTAGTCATAACAGTGGAATGTTGCTCCTTAAGGTGTTCAATTCGACTATCAATTTTTCCTGGTAACTTAGAGATATTCTTACAAGGTCCACCAAGGATATTATCTTTCTGATCGAGCAAGGCCTGTATTGCTTCATCTTTCAATTTTGTTATGTATTCAGCTTTCTCGTCAATCTTTCGTATCTCTGAGGTGAGGTTACGCTTAGTGATGCTAATTACGCTCATTTTAGATACACTTCTTATAATCTGCTATGTAAAATTTAACTTGATAGTTTTCAGTCCAATATATCTGACTGACTTTTCAATATCATGTTTTTATAAATGTCAGTTCGCAGCTAACAAACATCATTTACTACTAAATTGGTTTGATTAATTATGTTATTTTATAAAAATTGAAACAAAACTTTATACATTTTAATATTTTCATAATTGATCATATTTTATGTAACAATTTATTTATCCTTTCTTTTTAAATTCATTAGAATTCTTTTATTTTTTTTGCTAATGAATTTTTATAAAATACATTTCTAATTTCTTCAAATTATCGCAGTGAAATTCTTATTTAAGTTTTAGAATTTTTAGAAATAAATGGTATATATAAATACAGGATCATGTTATGATAACATGCATGTAATAATCAATAAAATATATCCAGAAACTTATTTGTATTGTTTAAAACGTGGAGATGAATGTAAATTCAGCATGTTTATATATTTATTTAGGATCAAACAGGCTAAAGCCCGATACAATAAAATTTATTTGGAAACAAATATTTGCTCTTTCACTAGTTTTTTGAAGACAAACAATCAATCGAGTGAAATACAGGTGTTGTTTCCTAATCTAGACATTCTGGCAACACGTGTGAAATAACAAGACATTCGGTACTTGGAGATGATGAAGTGATGGAACTTTCGGAGATTGTATTAACCGGAGTTCAAAGTGAAAAGTTGGTAATTTTGTAAAAGAAACAGGTTTCAACATATTCATGCCTGGATTTTAAAGTACAAATATTTGACAAACTGGAGATCTCAGCGTAGTTATGAGGATAGTTTAGGGTTTGGCAAATTCGCTTTAAATGTAGAGTATGATAAAAACTATCTATGTGCAGAATGAAAGATAATTTAGAATCAAAAGTAATAACAAGATCCTTGCTCTAATTGTATTCCATTCATATCATAGTGGGTTTTGGTGTTATTCTTGCTAAAAGATAGTATTTTACATTTCCCTATGTTCAGTTTTATCTTGTTCGATGCACACCAAGAAACTGAAAACTAATGAAGAAAATAAAAGAAATAACATTTCTTAGTCACTATTGTTCCATACTTTTTTAAGAGTGTATGCCTTACTTTAAATTTGATGTATAGCAAGTAATGAATTGTATTAAACTGTGAAATGTATTTACAAGTTACACAAGCACATGCTAATACAACGTGGATGGTATCAGATTTCATCTGTTCAATCAAAAATAAAAAAATACATTTAAAAAATATTTTTTTCTAAATCACCATTATTATTATTTATTTTTTAATTAATTTTATTGGGATTTGGGATGTAATTAAAGGAATTAATGCGTAATTATTTATTTTTCGTCATCAAATAAACTAACTTACAAGTTATTTATACATATATAATGTCATATGTTATTTACATTTAGCAGAATCTTGACCGTAGTATATTTTAAGTAAATACACATTCAGAGATATTGACTATCATAGATTTGAGCTGTCTTAAAATATCTGTGAATATGCATGGGCATGTCAATTCAAAACTGTCCACATTGCAAATTAACCATCCACTGTATGCGTACAAACTGTTTTTATATAAATTCTATAGGTTTTCTTCTTTTGTGTATATAAGTATATATAATCATATATAATTTCAAAAGTATAAATATAGGTTAGGTTCTGGGTCCACATTTGCCGTTTGTACAATATTAAATTACGAAAAATATATTTGTATGAATTAAGTATGATATATACAGGGCGAGTTTTTTTAGATGGGTACTTGGAAACTATAAGAAATAGAAAAACGGTTAAATATTGCAAGAAGTGTAGATTTACGAGACGAATAAAATTCCACTTTCAAAGTTTTCAAAAAAGTCAAGTAAAAAACAAACTGCATCAAAAATCATATCAATCCATGGAGGATCATAGACTAGCTGTTTAACATTTAATTCAATTGACATGAAAATAGTCAAAAAGCCATAAATTCAATTTTAAAAAGATATAATATATGACATAATAATATTAATGGTGGACTCTGAGCATATTTTTTAATATTAAAATTTCTCTCCTATTATTATTTTGATAATTACAGATCTACTTTATGTTGCTTTTCATTTTTGTTTATCTCTGTAAAACTAATAATTACAACATTGCTATTATTATAAACAACTGCAATCGTTTTACTCTTATCTTTTTCATGGCTATTTTTTAATTTATAATAAAACTTAAAATGACTATAACTCACTTATTTTTAGAAATAACTATGCCATATTGGATTAAAGAGAAAAAATAATCTATTTAGTCATAACAGTGGTGTTTGTTTCTATCTGTTATAATAACCGAGATATATTGATTTGAAAAAATGGACACTTTACTTTTTTCAAAGTTACCCTTGGCTTTTTTGAAAACTTTGAAAGTGAAATTTTATTCGACTCGTAAATCTATACTTCTTTCGCCATTTAACCGTTTTTCTATCTATTATAGTTTCCGAGATCCCCATAGAGAACATCTAAAAAACTCACCCTGTATATACAGGGTCTTTCTGCAACTTGGGGAATAAAATTAACCACATATACAAGAGTGAAAATGATGATTGATTCGTAAAAAAAATATAGTCTTCAAATGACCAAGATACAGGCCAAAAGTTAAGAAATTTTAACACATTTTTCTAAATATATTCAATATCGTTCATGGTAGAGTGCTACAATTCGGTATAGCCTAAACTAACAAGTAAATTCTTTAGACAATTTGTCACTTCGATCGAACCGCAGGAATGATGCTATACATGGTGTTCCTAAAATTTGTTTGCT
This sequence comes from Ontholestes murinus, assembly GCA_963969525.1. Classification (NCBI taxonomy): domain Eukaryota; kingdom Metazoa; phylum Arthropoda; class Insecta; order Coleoptera; family Staphylinidae; genus Ontholestes; species Ontholestes murinus. The sequence continues at coordinate 47,957,803 of OZ018389.1, read as the reverse complement.
CAGAACTTTTTTTTGCTCGTAAATTCACATTTATTTTTCCACATTTTAACAGAAAATTTATTTTAGAAAATTTTGATAACAGTGGCCGTTTTTGAATTGAAATCAAAAGTCTTAGTTTCAATTGTAACAAACAAAAATCCTCGGAATAATCGGCGATGACAATTGAAAAACTAATTGAGCTGTTAACTTGCCTATGTCGTTTAAACAAAAATACGAGTCATTATCAATTTCACTCTAGTATATGTGGTAAATTTTATTCCCCGAGTCACAGAAACACCATATATATGCAGGGTAGGGCGCCACATACGACATGGTCATTGAAATATCTAATTTCGTGCAATTCTTTTAATTTTTTCAAATACATAGATGTAGAATTGCAGTATATACAACTTAAAATTATTACCAGTTATAGAGAGTGTCTCATAGACAAAGATCTTTTAAATTTATATTTGCCCGTATATTTGTGTGAGTAAAATGTTTAGCACCTTAAATGAATCTGATTGATTGCATATGTTTAAGTTTTAAATCTAGAGTGTGATTTAATTAATTTCTTATAGTATTCACTTTTGGATATTTTATTAAAATTCATATATAAACATAATAAATTTGCTTTGATTTCATTAATTTCTTTTAGTATTCATAAAAATTCTGAAATAATGAATTACAAATTAAATTAAATAGAACCGTTATAGATCAAATGCATTGTAGATTTTGTTGATCGTCATTTTTAATAGTATCAGCCAATATTTTTCAACCAGTAATTGTATTATAGAAATTGAAATGATATCATCTTAAGTGTCTTGAGTTTTAAATTTTTAATGTAATTTATTTATAACAACATTTATGTTCCGAGGAAGTATTATAATACGGTATTTGCTAACCCACATTAGAAAACTCTTAATTTAAGAATAAATTTAATTTGTCCAAAGCTTAAACTAATAAGAAATTGATTTAATCATAATCACAAAATTATATATGAAAAGATTCCTATTCATCACTTACGTAATAATAATACATACACATTGTGCAAATTAATTTTTATGGGTATCTTCCCTACATTCCTATAAATCTACTTTGACTTAAAAGGAACCACATTGTGATCTGTGTCTCCCCAATTCTTATGCACTTCTGTGTTGCACTCGGAGCAGTAGAGGTCGCCGCCGCAATCAAAGCAGCGGAACTTTGCATCATTATTGCAAAGAACACACCATGGTAATTCAGGTGATGTTCTAATATCCATCTCCTCTTCTTCAGCACTTGTCGAAACTGAACAACGTGTTTCCAATGCGACTTCATCCATTATCTATAAAATAATTAAATTTTTTAAGTTTTACATACAAGTTGATGAAGAATTGTCTCCTTGGGTTATATTTTTATAGGTTAGATGTGTGCCTGCCCTAGTCAGAACCACATCTTGAATTAAATGGTGTACAGACATATTAAACTAGGAGGTATTTATATTTTTTTACTTGTTCTAGTTGTGTCCCATCTATTCCGATGTTCTGATAAATGGGGCACAACTAGAACAACTAAAAAAATATAAATACCTAGGTACAATAATAAACAGCAAAAGAATACTAGAAGACGAAATAAATGAGTGAATAGCAAAAACAGCTTTCATCGATTGATCCTATTACAAATATAGCAAAAATAGCTAGGCTATTTAATGCAGTAAAATACAATGTACTAGGAAAAAAAAGAAATAACGGAGAAAACTAAAGTAGAAGCAGTAAAGAGGATAATGAAACCAATATTAACATACAGAAGTGAGTTATGGACAACAACAGAACAATTGAGCTATAGAAATTAAATTCCTAAGGAAAATAAAAAACACAACAAAACTGATAATGTCCGAATAGGACAAAACTAACAACAAAACTTGATAGAAATGAGGTATATAGGGAGGGAGGATCTTGTAGAGTCAGTAAAGATAACAGTACAACAAAGCCAACTACACCATCACAACAGGTCATGAATTTTCAATAAATAATACAAAAATCTTAAAACGTTCCACAGGGTTTAAATTAAATATGTTGGACGCTATTGAAATGAAAAAAACAAATGAATAAACTTCTAAATTTCGATTTAACCCCATTAAATAATCCCTTGTTAGATTTAATACCTACAACGCGTCCCGACTAACAAAAAATGTAAACCTTTGTCAGTAATTCCTTAATACATGTTTTTTCTCAATAATCCCTTTAGGTATAAATACGCTGCCACTGTTTATAAAATAAATTAGTTATAAGCTATTGATAATGGGCGCATAGTACCCGAAATCTACATCTAGCGAATTAAAAATTAATTGTGAAGAAAAAACATGCTTTTGATTATTTTCTAGTCCAATTAATCTATACTTTTAGAGGGTGGAGATGAGAAAAATATGATATCATCTCTTCTGAATTTTAATTTTTTTATTGATATATTATTGAAAAGGTCTGGAAGATTTCTTGCTTAGAATATGAAATATAGGTGTTTTAAGCAATATTAACTGATATTACGACACTATGAATATTTTCATGACTATTATACTCAAATAATAATTTAACTAATAGCTTATTATTTACCTTTTTGGTAATTTTATCCACTTCTTTCTCTGAATCAGATGATGCATCATCATGCAAATTTTTGATAAACGGTCCCTCGTTAGGCCTTACACCCTGTTCTCGCAATGTAGCCAATCTAGCTTCGATTTTTTCTTGGGGATTATGGGCTAATTCGATGTCCCTCTCTGTTAGAAATTGTTCTAGCAGCGAGTCGGCCTTTTCTTTATCAGTCCTTGTATCTTTTATAAACATCTAAAAAGTAAAAAATGTTAAAACGTTAAACGTCTTATTATTACTATTAGAATAATCTTACTGATTTACTAGGCCCTTCAACATAATTATTCTCTCCTCTGAGATTGGCAAGTCGCTGCCTAATTTCCGATTCCGAAGGTGGTGGACCTTTTCCATCATCTTTTAATTTTTCAAGTCGATCAAGCAATTGTATATCAGCGGGTGATAAACCTGTTCGTAAATTCGTGAACTTCTGATCGTGTTTGTAAATAGTGATTGGTGGTGCTGCTGGATTTTCTAGAGCTTCTAATCTCCTATAAATATAGAATGTAAAGGATTTTTGATTTACTTAATGAAAAAAACGAGTGTAACCATAAAATTAAAAAGAAATATGCATACATATATAGTTGCTATAGAGGGAGTCATAAGTTATTTAAAACTACGAACTTTTGATTCATCTATCACTTGGTGAAACATATTGTAGCGATTGGGTAAATGTATAATTAATTAATTTCACTTGGTTTTATTTGTTTCACAATTTTTATTTATTTCACTTCCCTAACTAGTTTCGATCACACGATCATTCTCAAAGGGTTTTACAAGGATTACTAAAATCTAAGAAAATATTGCTCGCTTATATATCTAATTTAAGCCTATTTCGGGACAGATGCAATAAATGTATTTAGCAACAGGGAGTTTGGAATTTCCAAATTATCATTCGTGACGATTTTGCCGCAAGTTAGGGCTTTCTTAATGTGAAAAACTTCCCAGTAATTAAGTTTTTTACATTTTTGCATCTGTCTCAAAATTTTAAATTGAGATGGATCAAATATGTGGTTATTATCAATGCAGTGTCTTGCGAAGCCTATTTTTGGGTTTTTATCTAATATAGATTTTTTATGTTCGTTTAATCGGGTTTTGAAGTTTCTGCCTGTTTGGCCGATATAAATTGATTCACAACCGGAACACTGTATCTCATATACTTTTTTGATCTTTCTCAACCTCATCTTTGTTATTTACTAGTAATGATTTTAAATATTTTTTTTTTTTTATTAACAGATATTATCTCTCCATATAAATAACATCTGTCTAGACTGATAATAAACCGCCCGACTTTTGTTTTCGATTGTACTCGGAAAAATGTATGTGCCTCTCGCTTAGATTCTCATATATTACTCTCTGCGCGGCCCGCTTCCTCGTTGGCCAGGCTGAAATTGTTGGACTATACTTACAAATATTTATAATTATAACTAAAATCAAATTTACAATGTAAATCTCAAAAAGCAATATCTAGAAGGGAAAGTAAGAAAATAAACTAAAATAAAAAAACATTTGCCTAACTTCAAGAATTTGTAGTGAATGGATTAATTAATGGGGAGTTATTAGAATATTGCTGCTATGGTATCTTTGTTGTTTTGTATAAAATATTTTATTTCATTCAGGTCTTCTTATTTTGTACATTATCTGTTTTGGTACTATCTTATATAGTTTAATTGCCAACTAAAGTGACATTGAATTTTTTTGTTATAACAAAAGGGTATTTCTATTTTTCTTTTAGTTTAAATAATGTTTTGTGATGGTGATTTGGATGGTTTTTGTAAGCCTTATGTCTGTATATATATATATGTACAAAGCTGTCTGGTATTGAAGGTGGTGTTATTATATTATTGGGTATAATTTATTTGTTTTATCTATAACCCTTAATATGTAGTTTTCCATTACATTTAAATTTTTCATTGCATTATTATAGGAAGTGCCCCAAATGCTGATGCCATATGTAATTATAGGTTCTACAAAAACTTTGTGGAGTCATTTGACCAGCTTCTGTGAAATCTTATCTCGTAAATTACTATTTCGACATCGAATTAATATTTCTAATTCAGCGAAACACTCTCTATACCTTATATTACTGAGGATGAAGTAATCAAGAGTATTAGTAGTTTAAAGATCTATTTGTGGTGTTGATAAAATACCAAGATTCCTTTTAAAATATTGTAAATGTATACTAGCCAAGCCCTTATGTATTATATTCAATTTAGCTCTTCGTACAGCAACATTTCCTGACATATGGAAGGTTTCGGTCATTAACCCAATTTTCAAATAAGGTGAATCGACAAATTTACAGAATTACAGGCCTATAGCCATCTTATCTAACTTGGCTAAAGTATTTGAGCATGTAATTTATAATCATATTTATCACCATACAAATATATATCACCTAATCAGCATGGGCTTCTATCAGGTAGATCGACGACCAATAACCCGGCTGTTATTACTCAACATATTAACGAAATTATCGATAAACGATTGCAGACAGATGTTATTTATATGGACTTCAGTCGTGTGTTTGACACAATTGATCATAATATTTTACTAAGAAAGCTTGGGTTCACTTCTCAGTTAATAGAGTATCATCTTATCTTGAAAACAGGACTAATTATGTTCACTATAATGGTTTTAAGTTGTATTTGTTTCATAGTCAGTCTAGTGTTCCTCAAGGGTCGAATTTAGGACCACTGCTTTTTATTTTATTTATTAATGGCCTTATAACTTCGATTTCGTGCCCTGTCTTGGCTTACGCCGATGACTTAAAAATTAAACACAATTAAATGCCTTGATGAAGCCACCAGTCTGCAACAAAACCTAGATATATTAACTGAATAATGTATTTCGAATAAACTTTTTTTCATATTGTCACAAACGCACTTTCATTTCATTCAACTATTATATTGAAGGAACCGCTCTTGAGATTGTACATATCTGGATAGATCCTGTGATTATAATACCTTGTTGTGTAAGCATAACTTTTCGTCATTGAGTAACTGCAGAGAAAATTACAATGATCAAAAATACTGTAGATTGTCCGCAGTTGCTCTCCCAAATCAATTTGTCTGTCCCTCATCTATCATCACGCCATTCAAGTACTTTTTACATCCCTATTTCAAGAACGAACATTTTGCAAAAAACGCCCTTTGTTCATATGAGTATGAATGGAAACAGGTACTTTAATGATATTTTTGTAATATGTTTAAATATTTTATAACCCTGTAATGGTCTTTCCATAGGGCAATAAATATTATTATTATTATTATTAAATTGTAAAATTTAATTATTTATACTCTTAATTTCTTCGCTACATTGTTTACTTAAAGATCCCATTTTAGGTGTTTGTCTATAAATATGCCCAAGTACTTTATGTGTGGTATTTCCTTAATTAATTTATACCTATATGTCCTTTATTTTTATTTCTGTATAGTTTGGTATGTTTCTGTTTGTTGGTGTGAAAGGGATGTACTTTGTTTTGTCAATATTAAGTGACAATTTCAATTTGTCAAGTATTGCTTATTGTTCACCTACACCAGCTCTATCTCTTACTTCATTTCATGTTTTGCCATGGAATACAATGGCAGTGTCATCAGCATATGAGATTATTACTCCATATTCTGAGTTTTTTGTGAGACCGTTTATATAGGTCACGAAAAATATTGGTCCTAGTATTGTTCTTGGGATACACCTATTTTTATGGTTTCTGGCTGACTAATACGTTCGTTTAATTTTAGATATTGTTTACGATCTATGAGGTAATTTTTATCAGAGTTCATGAGAAAGCATGAGCATTCTTGTCTTGTGGTGGTTTTTTAGTTGGGTGTTACTTTTGTCTGTAAATGTGTGCATAGCATCCAGTGTTGATTTGTTTTTTTTTAAATCCAAATTGATTGTCAGTCAATAATTTATTTTTCAGTACATTCTGGTTACTAAGCATTTTTCAAAGATTTTTTGCCATGTTGCTAATTAACCTTATTGTAAGTTTTAAATTGTGTCAGTACAATTCTCTATTTTTATATAGTTATAGAGTTATTGTCCTGTCGTGATAAAATATTTTGCAAAGTTCTAGTACTTTATGTTCACTTGTATCAACATTTTTTATACTTGTGATAACAGTTTTTATTGCTCTATTAGTGTGTTCATTTGCTGCTTCTTTAATTATTTTAAATTCCTTGAGTTGTTTTCAGCTTGTTTAATTTTTGTATTTTAGTAACTATTTTTAGTGTTTTTGATTAAATTGTTGAGCTTATTTCTTATTAACTTGTATTTTTGTTTTGTTTCCTCTGTAGCATTTGATTTAGAAGCTTCTTTTTTGAGTTGATCTTTGGTTTTAAATTGGGCCATAATGTTCTCCGTCATCCGTAGATTTATAAGACTGTCATTATTTTTTTTTTGCATGAGGTGCTTTTATATTGAAACTCTTGGTATGTGTGAATGAATCATTTGTTATTTGCAGCCAATTCTTTTTCTTTAGTAATTTTTCAAATTTATGGTTTGTTTTGACGCACTTTATGTCATCCTTACTTTTGTTATTTATTTCACTTTTTCCTGATAGCATTATAAGCGTCATGTAATGGTCAGTTATTGACGTTTCTAAAATAAAATAAAAGTTTAAAATATCAACTAAAACATGTGTATTTATAAAGATAATCTTCAGCAATTGAGGTTTTAATACCAAATTTACATAATAAATAGATATATTTTCATATCTTAAATATTTTTTTTTAAAGAAAAGAAAATTAAATATTTATTCATTAATTAAATATAGATGATGGTGGTGACAGTTAACATGGAGTAGTCTACGGTAATACTACAATTAGGCACCAAATTGTTAGCATTCAACAAAAAATGGTAAGAATTTTATCAATTAGGTTAACACGAATGAAACGAAATTATAATATTAGGTAATTACAAATTAAAACACTTGTTTAGTTTCATATTGTAATCTTCAGTTTCGTGACACGTGTTTCGGTCAATGACGACCATTCACAAAATAATGTTATTTTGTAATTCCTTTGAGAATGGTCGTCATTGACCGAAACACGTGTCAGGAAACTGAATATTACAATATGAAACTAAACAAGTGTTTTAATTTGAAATTACCTAATATTAGTTACGTTAACGTGATAATTAAATTAAATTTTTTAGCATTTTCTCTATTTGTATATCAACTGTCTAATGTTAATTATTATATGTTAATATGTGTGCTCAAGATTGGTTATCTCCCTCCATTATATGATAGTATTTTAGGAAATTTCCTTAGGTAGTTTTAGATTTATTGAATCCAAATAAATTATATGATAACAAATTAAATTTAACAGTGATTTAAAAAAAAATTCAATTTTATGAGAAAATTAAATCTACAGCTGATTAAATTAAATCAGTGGGAGTGAACCATTGTAGCACTGATAGTGATTTTTACCCCGATCTGGTCATTGATTGTGGTCAAAATTAGTAACAGTTTGGGTGTATTTTTCATAATATATTTTAACTTTCCCTATATACAGGCTGAATTTTATTAAATTTTGTTTTCAAGTGTAGATTTACGATAATATATTTTATTAATCTTCATAAAATTATCTAAAACTGTGTCTTTTACAGTTTTTTTTCTATCTGTTATAATAACCGAGATATATTGATTTGAAAAAATTGACAGTTTTTACTTTTTTCAAAATATCTAGTTACCCTTGACTTTTTCTGAAAACTGTGAAAGTGGAATTTGATTCGTCTCATAAGTCTACATTTCTTTCCCCATTTAACTGTTTTTCTATCTCTTATAGTTTCCGAGATCCCCATAGAGGACATCTAAAAAAACTCACCCTGTAGAATATCGGTATAATGTTTTCTTGAAAATGTTTTGTAAATTTTTTTTAATGGAAATATTCGTTTTGAGACCATTCCACTAATTTCTGGAGAAAAAAATTGTGTCTGTGAGAGTATCTGTCGGTGGGCGCCGTGTCTCAAAAACGAATGGTCCTATTGAGATGAAACATTAAACTTAAGGTTTTATCATTAAAACCTGGAACTGAAAAGCTTTTGGTGAACATTCATAAACCGGAAGTGGATGTTTACTCTAGTCGTTTTTTTTTTTGTTTTTTGTCAATATTTTTCTAAATATGTAACATATTACAAAACCATTCAAACAAAAGTTAAAGAGAATGAGAAACTGAACAAGTTTTATTAAAACTTTTTTTTCATAAAGTTCTTGCGAGAAAAAAATTAAATATTTTGACATTTTTTACCTATTGCTAATAAACTATAGGAGTTACATGAAATTTATATAACAATTAATTGTAAAGAATCCAAAATTGAGCAAATTATTAAGAATAGCCTTTTTGTGTAAATCTCATAGTTTTCGACAAACATGTAGGAAAAGTACTCTGATGGCTACATCGCCATTTTTTTAAATACAATTACTTACTTTAAGTATATATCAGGTGGAGAAATTTCATTCTGTGATGATGTACTACACCCAGCAGAAGTTTTCAAATAGCAAGACTTGCAAACATTAAAATCTCCAGGCCCCTTACTTGGTATTCTTATTTTTTGCTTCAAGCACTTATTGCAAAAGGATAGACCACAGCTGGAGCATCCGAGCTGAAAAGCAACATATATAAGAAAACAATTATTTACAGTTAATAATAAGAAATCAAACAATAATTATTCATGAACATTTATAACAAATTGGAAATATGTATTACATTTTTACTTGCTTCATTTTGTTTTTTACTGAGAAAGAAAATAACTAACCAAACAAAATAATTTATAAAATCAATATTTAATTTACACAAAAATAATTTATACATAACAATGTTAAAACCAAATCACAATTTAAATTTAAATACAAACCTGTAATGGTAAATTTAATATTTTAAATTATCTATTCAAGGGTTTTTTATGTTAAAAGTATACAGCTCTATATAAAACATTTATATTCAATTGGTCCACACAAAAATGTATGAATATATCACTTTTATCTCTTTGGGGCTAAGAAGGTTAAAAACTGTCCCACCTTTTACTTAGCTTTTTATGTATGGTGGGATAAAAGTTGCTCGCAGTCATACAGTTTTATATATATTTTTTTAAATTTTTCATTCTGTTGGCAGTGCTATGCATCAATGGTAAATGCATAAATAAGTGAAAAATCTATGATCCATCTCTGATCACAAGTGCAAAAAACGAGGACAATATATGCCATTTGTTAGTAACACAGGAATGAATACCACAAAATGGATTGATAATAGGAAAGTATCTAATTATCATGCTCCAAATCAGGTAGAACAGTAGAGAAAGAGCATAAAAATGGGGATAATATTTCAGTTGCTCATTCCTTGTCAATTATTGATTATATTGTGAACATGAATGCAGCTGATAATTTTATTCAGCTATTGGCCAATTATAAATTTAAGCCACGTAGTAAAAATTGGTGACACCGCATACTATTCTATTACTTGGATGCAACTGTTGTTAATTTATATATTGTTTTTAAACAATTGGGTCAAAACATGAATCTTAAACATTTCAAGGGACAGTGTGCCCAGACTTTAATTGAAAAAATGCACCATTAACATCTGGACTTCCACTAAGATTAAAAAAATCTAAACCATGGATGCACAGACCGCGGCCCGCGGGCCGCATGCGGCCCGCCGGTCGAATACCGGTGGCCCGCCGACAGCAAAAATAATACTCTCGTACATTCTAAAAATATTGAATTCTATTCCAGAATAAAACCAAAAAAAATATGTTCGAAAAGTAATTTGAATCTCGCGCGCGCGCTATTACGGTGCGCCGTACGTGCGTCGTCGGTAACAGCGGTCGGTAATGTTCGTGCTGATCTCGGTTAAATTCGTTTGCTTGAAGAAGCGCGGCGGCCGGCGGCGCGATGACGATCGCTCGCGTAGATAGTACACGACTCGAAGCTTCCAGAGTCGGTTTCGAGATTTCTCCAGACAGTTTTCGACTCTATACGCGCGGTATAAAAGCCACGTTTAATCGCCGCTAGGTGTATTAGTGTTCTGTGAGTTTAATAGAGGTTTTGGAAGGCAATAGTTGTACTCCACTAGCCGGTGTCATATATTTTGATCCACATTCAACGTAGATTTCCTGTTGCAGTGTTAACCGTCAAGTGCCGTGTATAATTGTGTTGTGAAATCGTAAGTAAAACTCTATTATTAATAAGTGTTTCCCTACCTATTTAATCAATTATTTTTGATAATTTAAAAAGGATGGGTAATTTAAGTAGGTACTGTAATTGTTTTTAGGTGCTGTGTTAATCCTAGCCAGGATTAGAACGCAACATGGACAAGCCAGGACCTAGTAAAAAACGTAAGGTTAAAGATGAAAATCGGCAATTTCAAGAAATTTGGACTGAGAAATACTTTTTTGTATGGTCGCATAACAAAGTCGTTTGTTTAATTTGCAAGAATTCTGTTGCAATTGCAAAGGAATATAATGTAAAAAGGCACTATGAAACGCAGCATCCTTCTTTTACCAAGTTTACAGGCGAATTAAGAAAGCAAAAAATGTTGTCTTTAAAACGGGAGCTTACGGGTCAGCAAGCTATGTTTAGAAAACCCATTGAAGATTCAGAAACAGCTACAGAAGTTAGTTATGAAATTTCTCGAATGATAGCAAAGCGAAGTCGCCCCTTCAATGATGGGGATTTTGTAAAAGAATGCATAGAAATTGCCGCTAAGAAAATGTGTCCAGAAGCAGCAAAAAAGTTTGAGAAAATTCAACTGAATCGTATGACCATCCAAAGACGAATTATGTCTTTGTCAGGTAATATTGCGGAACAATTAACTGAAAAAACTAAGATCATTGAATTTTTTTCATTAGCACTCGACGAATCCACTGATATTAGTTCCACAGCTCAACTTCTAATATTCATACGAGGTGTTACTCAAGATTTTGAAGTCGTAGAAGAGTTATTAGGAATGTGTTCATTGAAAGGTCAAACCAAAGGAGTTGATATACTCAATGTACTTTTGGATGAGCGTTCAAAAACTGATTTGGACTTATCAAAATTATCGGGAGTTGCGACTGACGGTGCTCCTTCGATGATTGGTGTCAATTCCGGGCTAGTTACTTTGCAGAAAAAGCATCTGCAAGAAAAAAACATAAAGGCTGAAGATCTCATGCATTTTCACTGCATTATACACCAAGAAGCCCTCTGTGCTAAACAAATTGAATTTCAAAATCACGAGGACTCAATCACAGGCAATTCAAACAATTCCTTGATGACATCGAAAGCGAATATGGAGATTTACTGTATTATACAGAAGTAAGGTGGCTAAGACGTGGATTGACACTGGAACGATTTCTAAATTTAATAGAAGAAATTGGAATATTTCTGGCGGAAAAGCAAAGGGATGTCCCGGAACTTAAAAATCCTGATTGGTTGTGTGATTTGGCTTTTTTAGTTGACATTACAAATCATTTGAATGTCTTGAACACACGGCTTCAAGGCAAAAATCAACTGATATCCCAGCTCTACGCTCATGTATCATCCTTTCAATGCAAGCTGACACTTTTCAGATCGCAATTGAATTCTGGAAATTACAATCATTTTCCGAATTATAAGAAAATGGCTGAAAAATTCAACAAAAATGCGATTAATTTCAGTTATGTAGAAAAGCTAGATATTTTGATTCAATCTTTTCAAGACAGATTTTCGGAGTTTAAAAAAGTGAAACCTCTGTTGGACATATTCAGCAATCCTTTCACGATTTCAGTTGAAAATGCGCCAGAGTCAATGCAGTTAGAAATTATCGACATTCAAAACGACGAAGATTTACGCAACAAATTCAACGAAGGAGACTTGCTGAACTTTTACCGCTGCATTGATAAAAATATGTTCAAAGAGTTGCGCATAAACGCTCTGAAATGTGCCAGCTTATTTGGTTCTACCTATATATGTGAACAAACTTTTTCAATACTTAATAATAATAAAACCAAAAATAGAAACCGCCTTGCAAATGAAAGTTTGGAAGCAGTTTTACGTGTTGCTACAAGTAAATTTGAGCCAAATATAAAAAAGATTGTAAGCACTATGCAGTGCCACGCTTCAAATTAATAAATTCCTTTTTAATTTTAATACATTATTATCAATTATTTATTGTCTTTAATTACCTACACTTCTGGCGGCCCGCCATCAGTTCATGATTTGCCCGAGTGGCCCCTAGTCTTAATAAGTCTGTGCATCTCTGATCTAAACCAACTGTTTCATGGGAAATACAAAATAAGACATGAAATATCAACCAAAAAAAAAAATCAAAGTGATGCTGAACAAAAAAAAATTCGATAACAGGAGAGATGATATTTATAGATGATGATATGACAAAAAGGGATAGGGAAATTAGAGAGAAGGCAAAGAGCGAACGGGAAAAGGGGCGAATGACAAGGATAGGTTACCAGAAGCTGACGATAGATGGGAGAGTATGGAGATGGGAGAATGAGAAAGAGAGATTACTGGAAGAAACAAAAAACCTGTAGAGGCAGATGTGTCGTATGGGGGAGGACGGGAGGGAGGTAGGGGTAGCAGGAGTAGGGAGGTACTAACAATTGGGGTGTGGAATGTGTCGGGAATAAAGGATAAGACTAGGGGGAAGGAAAAGGAGAAAGCATTAGGAGAATGGATAGAGGGGAAGGATATAGTGGGGTTGTTGGAAACATGGATGGTGAGGGAAGACTGGGAGGAAGTAAGAGGGGGATTACCGGGGGGTTTTAGATGGGAAATGAAAGCGGCAAGAAAGGAGGCGGTGAAGGGAAGAGTGAAGGGGGGTTTGATTGTTTGGATAAGGAGGAACCTACAAACAGAGAAGGTGGAGTTCATGCAGGGAGAAGGAGACAAGTGATGGATGAGATGTGGTAGGGGAAGAGAGATTTAACATTAGGGATGGTATACGTAAACAAGAATTGGGGAGATATTAGCAAAGAGGTTGAGGAGAGGACAAAGGACGGAGGAAGATATATAGTTGGGGGGGATTTCAACGCTAGACTAGGATAATTAGAGGGGGGGATAAATGAGGAAGGAGAAGGCTTGAGAGCGGGGAAACAGCGATAAGAAGGATGAGGGAGAGGTTGAAGGTGATAGAGTGGGAGAAAGTGGAGTCAATGGAAGCAATGGAGGAAGTAATAAAGAGTTGCGGTCGGAGTAAGAAAGTAAGCGGCGTATGATTCGGTATCGAGAAAATGGATGATAGAACGACTGAGAAAAGGGGGGGTGAGTGGAGGTATGGTTGAGTTCATAAGGAGGATGTATGAGGAAACGTGGTGTTTTTTTTTTTTTTATCTACCAAAAAGTACTACAATGAAAAGATGTGCATTATGCATCAAAAAAAAAGTTAATATCATTTAACACATTCCATGCCTTGTGGGACGTATATAACCCCTGCTGCACTTTCCGTTCAGACTATTTGGAATTCTCATTGAAAATCAAAGAAATAAAAGTTAACATTTTGTGATGGTTGTCCAGATAAGTATCATTTATGTCTGCCATTTTCAACTAGGTGCATTTAAAATTATAAAAAATAGGCCGAAATTATATTTTTATAATTTTAAATATTTCACTTTAAAATAATTGTGATGTACTATGAATAGGTGATATAAATGTATTTTTTAATATTTACAAAATTGCTTTCTTGAATTTTTTTGCTAAAATTACCTGGGGAGAAAACAACCAAGTGTAATTTAATTTTAACTTTCAAGGGTTTTTATTTTCTTTAAAATTGTGTGCCTGAATCGTTATATATATATTTATTTACAGTATTGTTGCTATTATTAGTTTAGTTGAGTGAAACATCAAAAAGTTCTAATATTTTATGAAATTAGATAATTACTAATTATATATTGGTCACATTACAATTCTAATGAGAAGTGACACTTGTCGGGTGTTGTATTAATATGTGGGAGAAGTACTTTGCTCAAATTATTTCTAATTTACACTGAATGTGACCTTACACACATAATAACCATTACAACTTAAAGAGGATACATTTATATCAGTTAGGTACTGTGTTAACTACAAGAATCAAAACCAAATTGTAAATTCTTTCTTGTTACTTAAAATTTGCTCATTGCTTTAACAAATAATATATTCTTGCCCTTTTACTTTAATGCACCCAAGTATTTTTATGATATAACATGCTATAATCTTAAATTTTTATATTAAGCCCAACCGAGTATAAAAACATGAAAAAAATGTCAAAATAATCTAGTATAGGCCCCAGATTCGCCTGTTTACAGTTGAATATACATTTTAAACTTATACTCCTGTCTTGCTGGGAATTAAGAATTGTAACAATGTAAATACCGGGAGAACGCGACTCACCTCTTTGTGGAAGAAATTAAACTTGGTAGTGCAGTGATTGCAAGACATCGCACTTTTTTCCGACTTGTCTGATGTTGATGTTTCCACAGATTATACATGCTCCCGTGAAACTTGTCTTAGAATTGATTATTTTTTTCTTTATGTTGCAATATTGTTTCCTCTGAAATATTCCCAAATTTCGAAAACATGGGAGTGTAGCGACCTAACCATAATAAATCATCCCCTCTTAGGAACCTATATTACAAACAAGCATACAATTTACGCAGTTATTATTTATTTATGTAACAACATATAACTCTGTATTTTATAATTAATAAAATAAAACAAAGCAGATTGATTTTATTTATTTATTCGCGTAAAATACATTACAAAAAATATTTACTCAAATATTTAACTAATATAATGTAAAACTGACTTAGTGGAGGGAGTTGAAATTTAACTGTAGTAAATACAGATTTAAAACTTAAATCGTTGTTGGCCATTATTATTTCAAATTTATTCCATATTTTACCTATCCAGTACGAAGGTAGTAAAAAATTTTAATAAGTAAATACAAATCAAAACACATATTTCGTGAAATTATAATACTTCTGGCTACTGTGTCAACACTTAATAGAAAAGTTATTTTTGTGTTGTAATATTAGCACCCCTGCATTGACATTGACGTTTGCGACAGCTGACATGATTGTTTGGTTGTCAGAATTCGATTAAATTGTAAACATTGTGATATCGGCCCGTAATATTTCGGTTATTGGTCTGTAAAACCTCAACACGTCCATTAATTACTGTTATCTAAGTATTAGGTAGGTAGAAAATATTATATTATAATTAACTCTTGATGTTACACATTAATGTTTATGTTATCTTAAGAGATATAATTAAATTTTCTACTTCTATTAGTGAAATGTGCGTTTAATAAACTAAATTAAAGTAAGAGATTTTAAAATTGAGATGTTTTAATAATAAATAATTATTCTCATTTTGTAATTTTTATCTTATCAATAATATAATACCATGAGGTGATTATTAAATAGAAATTTATGTAAAACAAATATTAATAAATATTTAAGTAGCATGGGAATGTAACTAAAATGCTAATGTATCATATGAGTTATTTGGTTATATTATACTAGGCTTAAATATCAATTGGTAGATTTAACATGCACATTTAATTAAATAATTAATGTTGCTCACAAAAGTAGAAAATATTTAATGAAACATATTAATGGACATTTGTAAAAGATATTTGATGACTGGAATGAATGTAAGGATTGTTAACATGAAAATAAAATGTGTGGAAGTTTAAGAGCAAAACAATGAAGAATAATATAAGAAATATTTGCATAAATTAGATTAGAGAAAAATTAATTATAAACTAAACCATCTTACAAAGTGGTGATCTAACCAAAACTTTTGTTTGCTAGGAGTTTCAAGAATTATTGCCTTTCTTTGATAAATATAACAATAATAGATAGATTTTGCCTCTTATATATTTTTTTCTGTAGGTGTTCAAATTATGCTTGAGAGAAAACAATCAAACATTTTAATTGAAGAAAAATAAATTAATAGTTTTTAATGATTATGAGATTTGGAAGATTTCACATTTGTTTTCTTCTGTTTATTTCTATTTGCTAATAAATTCAGTCTACTTCCTTTCTTATGTCAGTTTGTTCTTTCTATGTTTTAGATCAGTGTTTCTGTTTAGTTGTACATTTTTTGTTTGTTTATTAATATTAACATTAATCATTAACATTTACATGAAGATCAAACCATTTCAGGCAGGTATTAATTCACAATGTAGAGATTCAGCATAAACTGATTCCTCCATTAATTAGACTGTACTTAATATATTCGTTAATAGTAGTAAACAAAAAAAAAATACTATGATACTATGAACATTGACTGAAGGCCTTTCTTCTACTCCTAAATGATATGTAGCTAGGTTATTATTATTATTATTAGCTTCCAATGTGACTTTTACAGTTAGATAGTAAACAAAATTACAAATTGCAAGTGTATAATTATTGAATGGTATTAAATATGGATATATTCATTAGATTCTTTGGTAACTATTCATTTTTTATGTTAATGTAACAATTTTTTTCAGGGCCATTGCTGGATAACATGAGATTAAGAAAAACTTTACTTATACCACTAATATTTACATTTGTATGTTTTATTATTTACTTAACAATTGATCTAACTATATTCCCTACAAAGAAAATAACTATCGAGCAAGAATATCATGATGTAAGTAAATATTTATTGCATTTTGGTTCTTTTAATATATTGTAGGAATTAATGAATACGTTGATGTTTCAGAATAAATGGCTTCATTTTGAAGACCGTCTTAAACAACTGGAAAGTGATTTAAATGAGAACCACAATGCTGTTGGTGAAATCAAGCAAGCAATTCGTCACATGTTGCCAAACAGTTCAGCAAAGCAAGTGCAGTTGGAGAATGAGCTTGAACAGCCCTTACACAAGCTACTACCTGTTTCGGAAATGATTTTTGATGACACTTGTCCAATGCAAGTTACGTATTCTCCAACTAATGATATACAGGTTCGATAGATATTTTATATTTGAAATTTACCATTATACAGAAGAATGTTTTTTTAATATTTATTAATCCTACCATATGCTGAAAAGACATGTAATGTTTAAATCAAACATTAAACATTTTGTTTAAATCAAACATTAAACATTTTGTGCTAAATTAAATTTTACAATTATATTTTATACAGAATACATTGTAGATTTTAAAATTAAGAGGTAAACATCAAAAAAATACAAAGCACAAAATTCATTTATAAATGTTTATATATTTTGACTTCTACTGCAGTGCCCCGTGATCACTTATATAATTCCCTACACCCAATTTCTGGAATCGTCACGATAATCTAGAAACTTTAAATAGAAGTTAAAATACATTGATGGTTGCTTTCATTGCAGAATATTTTTTATTATAATGTTAAACAGTGGGGATTGAGTATATTTAATTTTGATTCATAAAGTTTATTTACAGTATAATTCTCTATACATCTTTCGTTATATCCATGTTATATAGCTCTTTTTAATAATTGGAAATCAACATTTTCTATTCTGTTCTACTTTTCTATAGACAATTTCTATATTTCAAATTTAGAAAAACACAGAGATACAGTAATCTCCTACATTTCAGTTCAATATTTCTGGACAAAACCTTTTTTCAACTATTAAACATAATCCACAAGCAAATTCTTATTATCAATAAGTTAAACACATATAAATATTTAAATGTTGCCCGTGATTTAAAAATTTGATTAAACTAATAATTATTACATTGTTCTTTTAAGATGTTAGACATGTACAAAGATTTGACATTTGATAATCCAGATGGAGGTGTGTGGAAACAAGGATGGCAAATTCGAGTGCACGACAACATGTGGAACAAGCAACACAAATTGAAGGTGTTTGTTGTTCCTCATTCACACAATGACCCAGGCTGGTTGAAGACATTTGAGGAATACTATTTTTCTCAAACCAAGCATATTCTAAACAACATGATTGAAAAACTGCCAGAAGATCCACGAAGAAAATTCATATGGGCGGAAATATCCTTTTTTTCCATGTGGTGGGATGAGTTGGAATCTTCATCAAAAGAAGTTGTTAAGAAGTAAATTTTTTAACTGATTTATACTAGTAAAAATATCTTAAATAGTGTTTTTATACTAAAAATTTATCATTTTGTGTCCAAAAAAAGTTTGAATTTCTTGATAAAAATATTTGCGAGTATATTTCAATGCATAATAATAGTATTATTTAAATGCAAATTTACAAATTAAATAAATTGTTTTTAACAACTTATAACATAAATCATATGTATCTATATTTCTATTCATAGGAAAATAAGAATGATTTAGAGTCACAGGCTTAGCCATTGCATTGATCACTTTTATATTCATAAATAATACCCGTTGATACTTTTAAATGATTCTATTGAGTAGTTTATGAACAGTTCATTAAAATAATTTGAGTATTATTTACAAGTACTTATTTTTAATAATTATTGTGTTTATTAAACAAATTATTTTCATGTTAAACTAATCTAAATGACATTAACTGCTTGAGTAAATAAATAGCTCTGTAATTTTTTAATTGTTTATCAGATAAGCTTAGCCAATCAAATGAAGTAAGCACTGTTAAATTTTAGGTTAATAAAGAATAATCAATTGGAAATAGTGACAGGTGGTTGGGTAATGAATGATGAGGCAAATGCTCACTGGATTTCCGTTATTCAACAGTTAATGGAAGGCCATCAGTGGTTGCAAAAAAACCTGAATTATACTCCTACCAGTAGTTGGTCAATTGATCCATTTGGTATGAGTGCTACTCAACCAGCCTTGCTCAAAGAAATTGGTTTGAAAAATTTGCTAATTCAACGAGTTCATTATTCTGTGAAGAAACAATTGGCAATGAAAAAGGATTTAGAGTTCCGTTGGAGACAATCATGGGGTATGTGGTTTATTAATTTTCATAACACTATTTTTATAGGTTTTTAGCTGTACTTATACAATGTTTATTTAATTTTATTAAATAAATTTCATCATAAGAATATTTGCGACTGTTACCACGTAGTAATTCATAATTCATGATAAACACTAAACTAACACACTTACTATGTTTTAGTGTGTTAAATTAATTTCATTTTGTTTTGGTAATTAAAATACATTTATTTTATTATATATATTATACCCGCATGGGTGAAGGGTTTATTTATTTTATTACTGAATATAAACATTCAGTTTGTTTTATTAAAGAGGTAATTCAACATATGTTTTGAAGTGGAATCAACCTAAATTATTAATCCTGCATTTATGTCAGCTTAGTTGATTAATAATTTAAACAATGTATTGTACACTTATCTTTGCTCTCAATGTCTACTATTGCTTGCTTAAAACGTTTGTTTAGTAAAAAAAATATAGTTATAGCTTACTTATATTTTCCTTTAATTTTTTCAGACGGATCAGGTTCGACAGATATGTTTACTCATATGATGCCCTTTTACTCATATGATATTCCACATACTTGTGGACCAGACCCAAAAATATGCTGTCAGTTTGATTTTAAGAGATTGCCAAATCACGGCTTGACATGTCCTTGGAGAGTGCCCCCACAGCCAATTACAGATAGCAATGTGGCTAAAAAGTATGTATATATAATTACTACATTTTAAAAGAGCACAGTATATCATGTTACTTAAGTCATGTTATTTTTAGTAATATCTATAGGCAATTATATTTTTTTTAACATATATTATTAAAATTATCTGCACTTCATAAAACTGTAGGAGAAAATCATTAGATATAAAATAAATAATTAAACTGATTATTTAAATAATGAATGAATGAAATAATAATTTAGTTAACTTATTTGAGTTAAAAGAAAAATTATATGTCTGCATAAAATCTTTGAGAGTAAAGTTTATCAATGTCTAACTCGAATGCAACTGAAGTTAAAGGAACATCCCTAAATCACAACTTGAAACCAATCGATTTTAAAAACTTATCCTGAATATTTTCTATTGAATTAATAATAATGGCTTGAAGACCAAACGCATGATGAGAATTAAACAGCTCTCAATGATGTGATTGATAAATCAACAGACTTTCTTTTCATATAACCTAACATTTTAGATGCCTGACTACAAAGAGTACATATTTATGCGGTTAGTGAAAGTTAGTTTATTATCGAAGTCCTTGATTTTATCAAAATTTTCTAAATAAATATTAATAGTTTAATTGAAATACAATAGGTTGCATGAAAAACTTGGTTTGGTATTTAATAATGGAGAAAAGATAATTATAACAGCAATCCTCCAGTGTGACGATCTCCTTAAAAATTAAGAATACTATATTTGTTATGTTATATATAAAAAGAAAAAGGAACACTTTCAAGACTTGCTGGAGAAAAACAAAGAAGTAGAAGAAGAAAGGGAAGAACAATATGATAAAAGGGACAAATCAGAAGAGGACGAAGGAGAGATAACAGAAGAAGAAATAAAAACAGTATTGAAAAAATTTAAAAATGGAAAGTCACCTGGACATGACAACATAAAATCAGAACAATTAAAATACATGGGTAAAGCAGGAGAAGGTTTATTACAAAAAATATTAAATCTAATATGGGAAAAGGGAAGGACACCGAAGGAATGGGGAAAGGCAATAATATTTCCAATATACAAAAAAGGAGATACTAAGGAATGCAACAACTACAGGGGAATATCATTAATATGCACAACAGCTAAAGTATATGAAGCAATACTAACACACAGATTGGAAAAGAAAACAGATAAAGATATGGAAAAATCCCAAAGTGGATTTAGAAGAGCTCATTCTACACAAGACCATATTTTTTCAATAAAAAATATAATAGATAGAACAAAAATGAATAAAGAAAAACTGCTGATAGCTTTCATTGACTTGGAGAAAGCCTTTGATCGAATGCCAAGAGAAAAAATCTGGAAAATTCTAAAAGAGTTAAACATAGGGACGAAATTAAGGAGAGGAATTAAAAGCATATATGAAAATACATCTAATTATGTCAGAACAAGAGAAGGAGAGTCAGAAGAATTTAAAACATCAATTGGACTAAGACAAGGAGGATCACTAAGCCCTAAACTATTTATAATATTCCTGGACCATATAATGAAAAACATAAAGACAAAAACAAAGAAAGTAGAGATAGGGTACTACAATATGGAAAAAACGAAGATTGAAAACTTCGCATTTGCTGACGATCTAGCCCTAATAGCAAAAACTGAAAAAGACCTACAGGAAAATATAGATATATGGTACAAGGAATTAAAAAAAATGGAATGAAAATTAACATAGAAAAGACCAAAATATTAGTTATAGCAAAAGAAGAGGTAAAAAGAAATGTAATAATAGAAGGGAAACACGTAGAACAGATTGAAGCATACAAATACCTAGGAATAGTAATAAACAAAAAAGGAGATATGGAAGATGAAATAAATAATAGAATACAAACAGCAAACAAAACGTACTATAACTTGAAAGAGACAATATTAGACAATAAAAGGATTTCTAAACGGACAAAAATAACAATTTACAAAGTACTTTACAGGCCTATACTACTTTATGGAGCAGAGACATGGACACTAGATCAAAGGCAAAAATCAAAAATACAAGCGAGTGAAATGAGATTTTTAAGAAAAGTGGAAGGAATAACAATCATGAACAGAATACGAAATGAAGAGATAAGGAAAAGACTGGGAATAGAAGACATTAACAAAGTAATAGAAAAGAAACAGCTGGAATGGTATGGACATCTAATAAGAATGAAAGAAGGAACACAAACTAAAGTAATATGGAAAACCAAGACAGAAAGCAGGAGAGGAAGAGGAAGACCAAACAAAACATGGGATAACAGAATTACAGAAATAATGACTAAATATAAAATAGATACAAACACAACCAAAGAAATGGCTAAAAATCGGAAGGAATGGAAAGAAATAATAAAAAGATTATAAGAGAAATAATCTCGACACCCGTAAGGGTATAAGAGATGTAAAAAGATTATATATATATATAAAAAGAAAAAATAATTCAGAATGTGAGCCCTGTGACTCACTTTAAGAAACATAAATAAAATCTCATAAAAAAATCTTTACTTTGACACACTTCATCTATTTATCTAGAAAACTTCTAAAAGAGTTGACAATAGAAGCATGAAACTGAATGCTGTTAATTTTGCGACTAAAATAAGGCGATCAAAGGTTTTGCTAAAGCATGAACAGAATGTTTAGCTTCTAAGCTATTGATAATTGAAATTTTGTTAGAAAGGAGATTTGTTGTTACATATCCAGTTAAACTAGAATTAACTCATCCATTAATTTTGGAATAACTCATTGTATTAAATACCACGACAACTTGTTATGTTTTCATCACTTCACTAGACTTGTGTAGTATAGTAATATAGTTTTTTTTCCAAAACTCAAGGAAAATCTTTTGTATTACTAATGATTACTTTATTTCAAACTTCAATTATAACTATTTCAAAATAATGGAATAGTTATAGAAAAAATACCGTTCTTCAAAAAATTATATATATACTATTACTGGATTCAGATTATTAATAGTATGTAAATATATTATTTTGTCAAAATTGGAATGGTATTTGTAATTCAAATATATTTGAAATTCCTAAATAGAATCAGAGGATAGAACAAAATTCCAAAATTTTCTAGGGTCATGCCTTATACTTAAATTAGCAAATTTGACATATTTTTCATAAAGTATAATTATTACATCTATTGTGTAATAGCTTAAAATTTTGATAATTTATCGAATTATGGCACTGCATATATGTTTTGCGAGAATTTTTTTATATTCAATCAGTTAAAACCAGTCAGATAAGTAGACTATTTTGGACATTCAAATTAAATCAAGAAATTTCCACCAATTAAAAGAGTTCGCTAGTAGCTGACAGTAGCTAGCACATGAAAAATCATAAACGAAATAATTAAATTGAAATGGTTTAATGACTTGTTTATGTGATATACAACGCCACTATTTAAATAAGCTTAAATACTTGGTGAAATATTAATTAAAGAGAGTTAAAAATGAAGCCTTAGACCATATATTAATGCATTAGTAATTTATTTATATATTTTAAGGGCATTGATGTTATTGGACCAGTACAGGAAGAAGTCTACATTATTTAAAACAAATGTTCTTCTTGCGCCTCTGGGTGATGATTTTCGATATGACCACTCAACAGAATGGGATGTGCAATACCAAAATTACCAGAAATTATTTGATTACATGAACTCCAAACTTAATTTATATGTACAGGTAAGAAAGATATCAATATATATAGAACCAATTTAAAGGAAATAAATGTATATTTTTTTTAAATATATCATAGGCACAGTTTGGAACACTCACTGATTATTTTAATGCTGTACGGGCTGAAAAGAAAAGTTCAGAATTTCCAACACTCTCAGGCGATTTCTTTACTTATGCTGACAGAGATGACCATTACTGGAGTGGTTATTATACATCAAGGCCTTTCTACAAAAGAATGGATAGAATTTTGCTTTATTATTTAAGGTATATTAAATTTATTTACTTTTCTAACGAGAAAAATAAGATACTATAACACACTGGTTGTTGGCGCATACAGTTGCACCTTAACTAGCAATATCGACAGTGCAGCATCGTTGGTTCAGGTCAGAAATTGGATGGGTGACCGGTATCATTCGCCATTGGGATCCTCTAAAGTAACAAGCTTATTTAGACACATGCAAATATACAAATAACAGGACCATGTGATCGATAGCCCAACACTACTACCATGATATTATATACGAATACATTTTGAAAGGAATTTATTATTAGTATTCAGTAATTTGTAATTTTCAGAGCTGCAGAAATTATATTAACCTTGGCTCACATCAGTGGAAAACCTGGATCTAGATGGATCGCTGACAAAGATATTGGTTTAGATAAAACAATTAGTGAAGCTAGGAGGGCTTTGGCACTTTTTCAACATCATGATGGTGTTACAGGAACTGCTAAGGACCATGTTGTTAATGATTATGGGCAAAAGTTAGTACATTATATATTTACATATTCTCCAAATAAGTGACAAAAATTAAATTAAAAAAAATTGTTTTAGAATGATGGATGCAATATTAAACTGTCAAAATGTGCTACAGAGATGCACAAATATGTTATTATCTGGTCCAGGCGCAGATATTCAGGGATCAGACACAGTTTTTTACAATGTTGATGATGTCAGACAAACACAGGATTCTCTTCCAGAGCAATATACAATAACAATAGGTCCTCAACTGAGTACAAAACGGATTGTTATTTTCAATTCACTTCCATTTATGAGGCATGAAGTGGTTTCTTTCATCGTCTCTACTCCTCATGTAGAGGTACGTAATGATATGTACTTATGTCTAATATTAAACATTCATATTATTTTGTTATTATTGCTAAAATATTAAAGAGTTTTAATCATTGTCTAAATAAAACAAAAGATTAAGTATATTAAGTATAACATAATATTTAAATTCCTATATAAATAGTAGTATGTATCATTAGCTCGGATCTGCAATCGGATAGGTGACCAGCTCCCTTTGCTATTAGGATTTAATTAATTGCACTTTTAAGCGACAGGGGTAATGCTTTAATGTTACAAGCTCATTTATAAACAGATATATATACAGGGTGACTGACGAAAAACCTTTGGTGCTGTATCTCGCTTATTTTTTATCCGATTTTAATAAATAAAACATCAAATTAAACCATTTTTAAAAGACTTTAATAGGATCTGAACTGTTATTTTTTCTCGCACCCAGTTTTTGACAAAATACGATCAATTTTTTTTTTTTTAAATTGCACTGTATACAGTGAACTCTCTCTTAACGGACACCTCTCATAAACGGACACCTCTCATCGCCGGACACTGGTTGGGTACCGAACTCAGTATATGGAAGTTATAAATGAAATATTTTCTCTTAGCCGGACACCTCTCGTAGGCGGACGCGGACAGATTTTTTCGATTTGTCCGCATAAGTGAAAAACAAATATTAATGTGTTGCTCAATGCGTATTTTTCGTCGGCAAAAATTATACAGTGCTCTTATTGTATCCGCGTAAATATGCGTTTTTGCGGCCATATACAAATTTCGTCAGTTATAAAAAAAAGCGAGGCTTATAAGAATGACGACAGAATTAGTATTAATCCCGATATCACAGGAAACGGTTCAATAAGTGCTTGTGGTTAAAGTGAACATTTAAAATTCGTAATTATCAGAGGGAGAGAATTCCGAGACAGCAAAGAGGTGGAGAAATTTGCGAAGGAGATGATGGGAGTGGAGATAGAGGTGAAGGAGTGCTTCAGGGTGGATGAGGGGAAAAAGATAACTGTGGCCAAGCTAGGGGGGAGGGACGATAAAGTGAAAATAATGACCAATAAGAAGCTAATTAAGAGAACAGGAGAGAGAATATTTATTGATGATGACCTGACGGAAAAGGAGAGAAGGATACAGAAAGATATAAGAGAAAGGGCGAGGAGGGAGTGGGATAAGGGAAGATCAGCAAGGGTGGGGTATCAGAAATTGACAATTGAGGGGAAAGTGTGGAAGTGGAATAAGGCAAAAGAAGAACTCGAAGAAGAGGTAAAAAAAAACGAGTAGAGGCAGAGAGGATGGAAGGAGGGGGTGAGAGGAGGAGGACAGGGGGGATAACATTAGGCGTCTGGAACGTGGCGGGGATAAAGGAGATGATTAGAGGTGGGAGGTGGGAGGAGGAATTAAAGGGGTGGATGTCAGAGAAGGTAATAGTAGGACTGGTGGAGACGTGGATAACAAAGGAGAATTGGGAAGAAGTTAAAGCGAAGCTACCAGGGGGGTTCAGGTGGGAAATGAAGGAGGCAAGAAGGACGGCGGAAAGAGGTAGAACAAGGGGAGGTATGATTGTGGGTGTAAGAGGAAGCAGTCAACAGGGTAGGGTGCAATTTATGGAGGGCGAAGGAGATGTGGGGTGGGTGATATATGGACAGGGTGGGGAGGAGATAACAGTGGGGGTCGTTTATGTGAATAAGAACTGGAGAGAGATAAGGAAGGAGTTGGAGGAAAGGACGAAGGAAGGAGGAAGATATGTCTTGGGGGGGGACTTCAATGCAAGGATGGGGGAATTAATAGGCGGAATCAGTGAGGAAGGGAAAGGGATCAAGAGGAAATCGCAAGATAAATGTGTAAATGCGGAGGGGAGAAGATTACAGGAATGGGTGATAGAAGAGGGGTGGGAGATTCTGAACGGATGCACAGAAGGAGATTGGGAGGGGAAGAGAACGTATATTGGGAAGGGAGGAGGATCCGTGATAGACTATGCTATGGTGAAGGGGTGTAGGAATAGTGAGGTGAAGAGGATGGTCGTGGAAGAGGTGGAGGGTTCAGATCACTTGCCATTAATGATGGAGGTAGAGATAGGAAAGGGGAGCAGGGGAAAAGACTCGCAGGGTCAGGAAAGGGAAAAATTGGAGAGCGGAGAAAAGGCGATCAGGGAGATGAAGGCTAAGCTTAATGAAGTGAAATGGGTGAGTGTGAGGACGATGGAAGAATTAGAAGAGGTGATAGTGGGATACGGCAAGAGGACGCGGGCAAAGAATGAAGGAGATAGAGGATGGTTTAATGAGGAGTGCAGGCTGGCAAAGAGAAGGATGAGGAGGGCGAGGAGAGAGTATATGGAGGGTAGAGGGGACGAAGCACAGTGCCGGGAGGCAAGAAAGCAGTACATTAAGGTATGTGAGGAACGGAAATCGGCGGTGGTAGAAGGAAAGATGGAGGAATTGAAGAAGTGCAGAAACGAAGCGGATGTGTGGAGGATATTGAGGAATGGAGTAGAAAGGAAGCAGATAGAGGTGACACTGGAGGAGTGGGTGGACAAGTGTAGGAGAGGGAGCGGAAAGCCGTGTGGGGTAGGAGTCAGAGGAGGATGCGGAATATCCGACGACTTCACAGAGGAGGAGGTGGACAGAGCGTTTGAGGAGGTGAAGAAGGGGAAAGCGGCAGGGCCGGATGGTGTGAAGGTGGAAGTTTGGAAGGCGATTGGGGAGGAGGGTAGAAGAACGTATAGAAAGGTGTTAAATCAAATATGGAAGGGGGAGGAGGATATACCGCGGTCTTGGAGGATTGGGACCGTGTGCCCGGTGCATAAAGGAGGAAGCACAGGAGATGTGGAGAACTACAGGGGGATAACCGTTACCAACTCAGGGTACAAAATAGCAATGACAGTAGTAAAAAATAGACTTGTGAAAGAAGTAGAAGAAAAAGGTCTTGTGCCAGAGACGCAGGGTGGGTTCAGGAGGGGAAGAGGTACAGCAGACCAGATATTTACCCTGGCCAGGATTGTAGAAAAAGTAATGGAAGAGAGAGGAAGTGTGTATGCGGTGTTCCTAGATTTGAAAGAGGCGTATGATTCGGTACCTAGGGAAAGATTGGTGGAGTGTTTGGAAAGAAGAGGGGTGAGTGAGGGGATGGTTGAGTTTGTGAGGAGAGTATATCAGGAGACATGGTGTGTGGCTAAGGTGGGGGATAGAGTGTCAGAGGAATTTAGAACATGGATGGGAGTGAGACAGGGATGCCCGCTAAGCCCTCTATTGTTTAATCTGTATACAAGTGAATTGGATGAAATATTGAGGAGAGGGCAAGCGGGTGGCGTAGTGATTGGGAGGAAGAAAGTTTGGATGTTAGCATATGCGGATGATATGGTACTGATGGCGGGAGACTGGGAGGGGGTGAAAGAGATGTTAGCAAGAGTGGAAAAGTACATGGATAAGAGGGAGTTAAGGGTGAATGTAGGGAAAACGAAGTGGATGAAGTTTAGGAACAAAGGAAGGGAAGGAAGAATGAGAGAGCTGAAATGGAAAGGGGAAGTAATTGAAAGGGTGAAAGTATTCAAATACTTGGGATTTATTTTTAAGTGTACGGGAGGGTATGAAGAGCACATGAAATGGGTACAAGGAAAGGCGAGAAGAGCATGGGGTGTGGTGTGGGAGAGGTGGGGGAGATGGATGGAAAATAATGTGAGGGTGATGTGTGGATTGTGGGATGCGTGCGTGAAGCCAATCTTGTTGTATGGTGTGGAGGTATGGGGAACAAAGAGGTATGAGTGTGTGGAGCGGGAACAAAGATGGTGCATGAGACGAGTGTTAGGGGTGGAGAGGTCGACGCCGGAATATATATTGTTACAGGAGCTAGATAGGGAGACCTTAGGGTGTGAGGCAGTGAAGAGAGTGGTGAGGTTCGAGATGAGAATGTGTGCGCTGGAAGAAGGGAGATTGGTGAAGGAGGTATGGTGGATGAGTAAGAGTATAGTGGAGGGTAGATGGAGAGCGGAGAGAAGGAGAATGTACGAAAGGGTAGGTTTGGCGGAGGTGGTGGTGAATGAATGGCTTGAGAAAGGGGTGAATGTGGCTGATTGGGTATATGAGAAGGAAAGAGAAGTGGAGAGACAAGAAAGGCAAGGCTGCATAGAGAGGAGTGAGTACAATGAGGGATATGGGAGATGGCAGGTGCATGGAAGAAAGCCGAAGTATTTAGAGAGCGGAATGGGGAGAGAGGATAAGGTGACAATGGCAAGGGCGAGGTGTGGGTCAGATGAAAGAGGGAGAAAGTGGTGGATGGGAGAGAGTTATGGGAAGTGCGTTTTGTGTAAGAATGGAAAGGATACTTGGAGGCATTTGGCGGAGGAATGCGAGGGGGTGAGTGAAGAGTGGGTGGAAGGGTGCAGGAGGGTGACGGACTGGATGAATGAGGATGGGGCCAGGGTAAATGTGCTTAGGAAAATAGGGTGGGAGAGGGGTAGGAGAAGAGTGGAGTGAAAGATATGGAAGGATTATATTTTTTTGTGTGTTTATTATTAGAATATAGTTTAGTTGAGTTTGTATATATAATAATGCCAAATAAAGGTTTCTTTCTTTCTAATAAATAAAACATCAAATTAAACCATTTTTAAAAGACTTTAATAGGATCTGAACTGTTATTTTTTCTCGCACCCAGTTTTTGACAAAATACGATCAAATTTTTTTTTTTAAATTGCACTGTATACATATATATTTTTATTGATTCGCAAGGAGATTTTTTTTCTGAATATAAAATTGTAGATAAATTTATCCATACATCAAACTTAAGTCGAGAAATTGAGGATAAAAAAAATAAATAAAAAGTCAAGTATCCATTAAATGTCAAAAGTGACAGTGACAGCCATTGATACAATACTGCAACGATTTTTAATTATTTCATAATTAAAATGTTTCAATATTTCAAACACGTACTAGAATTTTGTGCTTCTACAGAAATCGTTTTTCAGTTTTTGAAATCTTGCAACATTTTTATTATGAAATTATTAAAAATTATTGTAGTATTTTACCAATGACTGACACTGTCACTTTTGACATTTGGAATAGGCTCCTCAATTTCTCAACTTTGGTTTGATGAATGGATAAAATCGTTTACAAATTTAGATTCAGAAAAAAATCTCCTTGCGGATCAGTACAAAATATATATACAGTGCAATTTGAAAAAAAAAAGTTGATCGTCTTTTGTCAAAAACTGGATGCAAGAAAAAATATCAGTACAGTTCATATTAAAGTCTTTTAAAAATCATTTAATTTGATGTCTTATTTATTCAAATCGGATCAAAAATAAGCGAGATACAGCACCAAAGGTTTTTCGTCAGTCACCCTGTATATACAAATAACACGGTGGAAGGTTCAAGGGGTTGATAACCAAACCCTACTATTTCATCTACAGGTTTTTTACTCAGTAGCAAACTAAGTATATTTTTTAGTTTATAAATAAATCAATGACAAGAAAATAATATTAATTACTTTTCATTACAGGTTATAGGAATTAAAGATAAACGTATAAAATGTCAAGTATCACCTATATTTGAACACATCACAACAATGTCCAATTCAAAATATCGTGTTTCATTCATTGCAAACATACCAGCTTTAGGTTTAGTAAATTATATTATTAATGCTGTTACAGAAGATAAAGTGCCTCCGTGAGTATTATTAAATAAAACTATTACTATTTTTTATTATTTATAATAAATAGAAAAAGTTACTATAAACTATATTTTAAATCCATAAAGAGGCCTTTGTGTTATGCCTTTTGTTTAATTGTTGGTGTCAATAATATTTGAAGAGGACATTTTCTTACAACTACATACTTATTTATACATCTTGATCTCTATTTTATGAACTGAGTTTAGTTATTGCTAACATGTTCGCTGCTATCACCGCCTTTCAACGACACAATACTATAAATTTAGTTTTGAAGAATCACTTGGTACAGTTTTGGTTTCATTTGTTTCTTTCATTTTTGTACAACAAAACTTTCATTTCAATTCACAAATTTGTATGGTTTTATGGCATTCTAATCTAAAATTTTACTTTCGCATTTGACATTTAGACACTAATAATTTCAAAATATAATTAGCTGATGTCAATGTAAAGCACAACATTTGTGGCAGCGATCATGTTAAAAAAGCATCAAATTGCACAATTAGATTCAAATTAAAATGTATCTATTTTAAAATTAGTGTTTAATAGTCAGCCTATATTAATAATAATAATATATTTTTTTAATAATAATGTAATATGACTAAATATGTGTTCTATTTTTCAGGGAAACCATTTCATCCTCAGTTAAAATTTACAATCAATATGCTGAGGTTCCTACACCTCCTGGTTTCAGTAATGTTGTTGTTTCGCCTAGTGCAAGTGAATTTACTATACAAAATGCAAGAGTCACTGCTTCATTCAATAGTTTAGGCTTACTCAAAGCAATGAGGATAGGAACGAGCACTTATCCTGTCCATTTAGATTTTGCTAAGTATGTTTACTAATTCTTTCCTGTCTTGGATGCAAAATCTTATGTGTCAACTAATTCGATGTATTGATATTCAGAATAAAGCAGCCGAATTTGTATCTACTGGAAAAGCCTTTGTTTATTACAACAAAATTAATTTGTGACATATAAGGTTTTACATTTTTATAAGAGTATTAGAATTATATAATTTGGCAGAATTTCTTGTATAGATATGGCGTGAGACATACAGTGGAAAGGAGTGGAGCTTACTTGTTTCTTCCAGATGGCGATGCTGTACCTCTAACAATACAAAACACAATTGTGAATGTTATTGAAGGTCCAATTTTATCATCTGTTTTAATACAAGTACCGTACGTACAGCACACTGTTACTCTATATAATACTCCAGGTAAATATTTATATTATCTATATTGTATTCATAATTTTTACTACATTGTTTAAATTGTTTTTCTCTCTTAAATTTTAGGTGCAGATAGTTTAGGCTTAGAAATTGAAAATTTGGTGGATATTAAACAAACGAGTAATTTTGAAATAGTAATGAGACTTCGAACAAATATTAACAGTACTGATGAGTATTTCACCGATTTGAATGGTTATCAAGTTAGTATTAAATTAGTTTTTATATGACAAATTAATTTCAATGATTGATCCCTATTCATGGTTTTAGAAATTGTTTATTCAATTTATTCAAGTATTGTAAATTAGCTGGCCTACACCGAAAGGTAAAAGGCATATATTAATAATAATAATAAAAATGGTGATGTGGCCATCATAGTACTTTACTTATATTTTTCTCGAAAGCTATGAGGTTTACAATTACTTGTTATATAAATTCTATGCAACTCCTATAGTTTATAGTAATAGGCAAAAAAATGTGAAAATGATTAATTTTTAAATTTTTTCTCACAAGTTAAGAACTTCTTACTTAGTGAGTTTATATTCTATTCTATGAGGTTTAATGTGTAAACTACTGCCAACTATGTAATTATTATTGTATCGCAGATTTTACGTAGGAAACGTTTCAAGAAATTACCACTTCAAGCAAATTATTATCCCATGCCATCGTCAGCTTATATAGAAGATAGTAACAGTAGACTGACTGTATTAACTAATAGTCCCGTTGGATGCTCATCACTTGTTTCTGGACAGTTAGAGATGATGTTAGATAGGCGCTTGATGCAAGATGACAATTTGGGTTTGGGCCAAGGTGTTATGGATAACCACCCTACAAGACATCGTTTTAGGGTGATACTAGAGAAAAAGACACATAAATGCCAGGTAATTTAAACTTAGTTAGATTAATCATGTATTTGCCTCATAACATAAGAAATATCTTTCACTTTAATTGATTAATTGAAGTAACATATAAATAATTTTTCTTTTACAGACAACATCTGACAACCATCCATCAGGCTTTCCAACACTTTCTGCTCATGTTGCCTCTGAAACTCTATTAAACCCACTTATGAGATTGTTAAGAACAGATGATGATGATACAACATCATTATCTGGATATTCACCAGTGAGTGTAGATTTTGGGGTAGATTATATTTTACCTATTTTAAAGACTGGAATTGTCGTACAAAATAAGGAATATGTGGGGTTGGTATTACATAGAAATAATTTAGACGTCTGCTACACGGATAGAGTGCTGTTACAGCAATTTCCAATGAGTCGAGGCTCTGTAAGTATAAAAATAGTACATTACATTTTTTTATAATGTATGTGTAAGAAAACTAAAAACAAGTCAATATATTGCTACCTTTAAACTTTCAATAAGATTAATTAATTAATCAAAGAAAAATAGGGTGAAGAGGTTTTGAACTTGACATAACACATCAT
Organism: Ontholestes murinus; assembly: GCA_963969525.1. Taxonomy (NCBI): domain Eukaryota; kingdom Metazoa; phylum Arthropoda; class Insecta; order Coleoptera; family Staphylinidae; genus Ontholestes; species Ontholestes murinus. The sequence continues at coordinate 47,924,608 of OZ018389.1, read as the reverse complement.
TCAATAAGTGTCTGGTCTAAATAAGAAAAAACAATTTTTTTAGAAATCAAAATTTATTCACAAACATACTCGGCTTCAAGATTGATACATTTATTCCAATGCTCCTTTAAGTTTATGATGCCCTTTATGGAAAACGATTTGTCTTTGCTCTCAAAATAAACCCCAGTTTTGGCAATCACTTCTTCATTTGAGCCAATTTTTCTTCCGTAGAGCATCTTTTTCATGTCTGTAAAAAGCCAATAGTAGCTGGGAGCACAATTTGGAGAGTACAGTGGGTGGGGAAGCAATTCAAAACGTAATTTATCAAATTTAACCATTGTTTTCATCAACTTATGACACTCATTCTATCCAATTATGCCATGTAATATTCACTATTAATAGTTTTGCCTTTCTCAATTTAGATGAACAAAATTAAACGTGTGTCCCAAAATATTATGCCATAATCTTGCCAGTCGACTTTTAAGATTTTGGTCGCTTTGAACGACTTTACCGGCTATTGTTCAGTCAGCTGACGATGTTTTTGATTCAGGCGTTTAGTGGTGGATCCATGTTTCATCCTTTTTCACATACCGATGCAAGAAATTCTTCTTATTTCGCTTGAACAGCTCCAAACAGCGGTCTGAATCGTCGACGCGTTGTTGTATATGGTCCGGTGGGAGCAAACGCGGCACACACTTTTCATGTAAAAGTCACTACCCGGAAATCACGTAAATCTATCAACAAAAAAAAAAAAACAAAGAAAAGCAAGTAAAAGTACATATAAAAGAATTCCGGATGTCCAAGAGAATATTTGCTCCCTCAGCATCATAGAAGAGAAAGGGTTTGAGTGGATGAATACGATTTGTAATTGTGATCTCCGCTCACGCTTCTTTTCTTTTATTATTTCATATAGCCAGACCGGGACTTTATTGAGTGATGTCTTAGAATCATAAAAGAAAGGATTAAAAATCTTTATAATGTACTAGGCAATCCACATAACATATATGTTAGTTTCTAATAACATACATTCTATCATACATATACATACTATGAATTTTTACATATGCCAAATTCACATGTTTCTGAATTTGGAGTACATATTTAGTAATACATTTTTGAAGCATGCTTTTGCATCCTTTTAATGTGGAACAGGCAACCTATAATATTAATTGTTTACAGCTCTTTTTTCTCAGTAAAGTTACCTACCATAAAATTTCAAAACCTGTGGTTTAAACTCTTATGTTACAATGTCAACTAATATTATAAAACAAAATCAATTTTAGTTTGTGTTTGTTGAGTTTGCAACACATTGTTGAAGAGAATATGAGTATTGGTAGTAACTCTTTATTACAATAACACAATAAAAACAATTAAGAAGTTATTTCTGATTAAATACTTGAGTGTGTGAAGATTATTATTATTAGTAAAATATACTATTGAAAATGAACCCTTAGAGTTCGAAATGTACATATAGTTAATAATAAAACTGTTGAAGAAAGGATATACTTTTAACCACTAATAATTTAGAAGTTATTGAGTGAAATTTTGAATAAAATGTAATAAATATTAGTTATTAATAATAACAATGTTTTTTTCAGGTAAACATCAGTGCAATACTCCCACCATCAGCTACGAATTCTAAATTAAATAAAGCCTCTCTATCATTTTTATACATTGGGGATGGGTTAGATGTTCAGAAGGACATCACATTATGTCCAATGGATACACAAGCATATTTATTACACAGATAAGAACACAAATGTGTGTAAACATTTTTTACTTGCAATAAATTGATGTGTACATACGCTGCATTAGGTTTTTTGTACGGAAAACTTATAAGCTGTTTAGAGAATCAGCTGGAGAGTTTAAAATCAAATATTGAGTCCTTTGTCATCTAAAGATTAGTATAAATAATTTGTGCAGTCACTGATTTCTTTTAAAAAATGTACACAATTAAATTTATTTATCAAATTGTATTGTAAAGGATAGACAAAACACATTGTTGAAGATCAACCAATCAAGATGGTATATTAAATAAATAAGTATTTAACACAAGTGTTTCTGGCAGTTAAGAACACAAATCGTAATAGGAATTTGCTTGTACATAAATGCAGAGTATGTTAATGTGATATATTGTTTGGTCATGGTTTATTTCATTTTTTATAGTATATTGGGTCATTTTCCAGTGAAATAATTAATCATATTAAGTACATATACATTCCGGTGATTGTGTATGTGTTAGATTTACAGCATATAAAGATATAATTCACATAAACCACATTTAGTTCGTAGATATATACAGTGGCCAGAGATCACTCTTTTTACTTTTAATAATCTCAAGCTAAAGATGCAAAAAGTATTTCATTAACTATTTTTTTATATACAAAACTATATGTTTTTATAGTAAAAGGTTTTTAAATTTTAAGAATCAGCAAAACATATTTACGTATTTAATAAAAATAAGTCATTTTCTATTGCCAAATTCTTTAAATTTTGTACTTAAAATATATTATATATTAAAGGAGTTAAAAGAGCATCTAAAATTTGTGTGAACTTTTATATGCTACAAAATTAATAGGTTGGAGCAGAGAGATTATCTAATAACCATAAAGGGACCCAAAACGTCACAAATATGAATTTTATGTTCAATATAAGCAATTAAGGTAATAAACTCATATTTTCTATTATGAATGTTTGTGTCATATATTAATTATTTGTTATAGTTTTGAATTGCCATAAATTTAAACTTGATTGAGTATAATTGCATTTTTTCAGTAACATTTAATAGAAAATCTGTTTTATATCTAGCTAGATTTATATAGATCTATAAATATTAAAACAAGTGAAATCAGCACAAATTATTTAATTAAATATTGTTATTATTCTACATCATTAAAGAATGTTTAAAGTACATTTATTTAAAGCATTCAGTGACTAAACATTATTATAAAAACACCACTTCTGAATATAATGTGGCCTTTAACACAAGTAAATATGATGTAAATATGCCTTAGTTTAAGTGCTACAGCTTAATGCGAAACAATGTATCCCATTCTGACCTAATTTTAATTATACAAAATAAAATGAAATACTTTTTTATTTGTAATATTAAGTTATAAATATAACCATGTTGGTATAGTTATATTTTAAATTTGATTTGATTTAAAAATAATGACTTGAGTGAGCTGAGTGTCAACTTATAATGGGGATAAAAGAAAATGATAAATTTGTTATCTAAATTAACTTTAATGGAGACAGTTCATTATATACCGGGCGGTGCGTTGACAAACGCACCATAAGAAATTCAATGTATTTTTATAAATGTGCAATTATTTTCTCCCCAGGTCATTTGAGCAAAAAACACAACAGAGCAATTTTGTAGATAATAAAAAATTACATTTAAATCACCAATTCATAGTATATCACAATTATTTTAAAGCGAGATATTTAAAATTATAAAAATATAATTTTGGCTTATTTTTATACTTTAAAATGCCGCTGGATAGATAGGAATACAATCACTATTGTTTAAACAGAGAATATAATTTCTTATTCCAAGAATTTTGTACTCTTAATATTATTCCAGAGAATTTTGCTGCAACATATTATGGGAACAAAGTTCATTATGTGTTCGTGATTAGGACACCGTTCTCAGCATAAGTTCAAATTGGATAGGGCCTTTTAAGTATTTATCTGGTCTTAAAAGAGAAGGTATTCTACTACTCTCACAGTTTATTATAAGAATTTTATATGTAATTTTTTGATAAAAAAGAAAACTAATATAATAAATGATTTTTTATTTAGGTAATAAGGACAGTCGAGATGGGCGAATTCTAAATTTTTCTTATTAATAATTAATTATTATTGCTTTATGTATTTCTAGACCCCTACCTGAATATAAAATTTAAAAAAATTAATCTGTGGGAAAAATGGTTCGATGCAATGTTGTAACAGTCCTGTTGAAGTTTTTTTTATTTAATATGGATTCATATTTACTTAATCTAGTAACAAAATTTCTGTCTTCCGATATAACTACACACAGTCACAATTCCATCAATTTATCTGGTACCCTCGATTTCATATAAAATGCACCACCCAGAAATTTGGTGAAAATAATTATTTATTCGTTGGCACAAACTATCAAAAGAAAAAAACTTTAATTTAACAGAAAAGAAATTAATAATGAGTTACATCGCCTCGCACAGCATTGCAAGAATTTACACTTCTAGACATGGTTTATATCTGCTTGAGACTGAAGTCTCAGATCATCTAAGTTGTCAGGAAGTCTGGGCATGTTGTGAACTCCTTTACCCATTATGTCCCAGGCATACTTAGAATCAAATAGTCTATATCTGCTTGAGGTATCTCATTCCAAGCAACTTCTAACTAAAGTCTCGGATCACGTAAGTTGTCAGGAGGTCTGGGTATGTTGCGAACTCTTTTTTCCCATTATGTCCCAGATATGTACGACAGAGTTTAAGTCGGGATACCTTGTTAGCCAAGGCAACATTTGCAAATCCGCTTCTTCCAAGAACACCCTTGTAATGTTTGCTGTGTGGGGTCTAGCGTTATCTTGCAGGAAAATCCCATTAGGTAGAGTCTGCATATCTGCATAAATGGCACCGCGACGGGATCCAAGATATTATCAATGTAACGACGAGTGTTTAATGTATCTGGAGTGATTTACGCCCCAAACTGATTGCACCCCACACCATGTCATCCGGCGTTAAAGCTGTATGGCGTCTTTCAACAAACCCTAAATTTCTTCGTTCTCCTCGATATCGACGCACCCTTTTAACGCCATCATTCTTCCATAAACAAAACCTGGATTCATCTCTAAACACGATGTGGTTCCATTTTTCAATCCAACCCTGCCGCTCTAGACACCAAGCCAGATGAGCAGCTTTCTGAGGTGGGGTTAGTGGAAGACATAAATAGACGGCAATAATGGAGGCCAAAGGACGCAATTCGTTCATAAATGATCGCCATTGAAATCTGGCGATTTACAGCTCTCACCCAATCTATGGCAACAGACCTAGTTGTTTGAAATCGATTCTGTGTGACCATTCGCCTCAGAAGCCGATCTTCATGGGCGTTACTAGGTCGGGGACGATGTCGTATACCTTCTTCTGACCAGGAAGACCTAATTCTCGCCGCAGTTGTGTGATCTCGGTTCATTCTTCTGCCAATTTCGCGGAACGATAAGCCTGCTTCTTTCATGCCGACAATTCTACCCCTATCAAAATCCGAAGTTTAAGAAAAATTTGGGTGTTGTCTTACTCTGGCCATTATGAACTGTCAATGTGACAACTTCAGAATAAAACTGTTGATAAATACTAAGTAAATATTCTTCAATGCCCATATAAGAAGTTGTGGTATTTTAAGATATTTATGACGGAAAAACCTCAACGGTTCAACTTTTTTATTGAGAGTTTAATCATTTTGTACCAACGAATAAACAATTACTTTCACCAAGTTTCGCATCAATCGTATTATTCTTTCTGGGTGGTCCATTTCATATGAAAGTGAGTGTATATACCGCACTTCTCCAGTTTCTTTGATTCTAATTTGTTATTTACTAACAATTTCTGAAGGTTGATTGCATCACGTATAATAATTTTAAACTCATACCCTTTGAAATATTTTTTAATATTTTCCGATAGATTTTTTAACAAATTGTAAAGTGTGCCATTTTTGTCTATACAGGGCGAGTCTCTAACTTGGAATAAATTTAGTAAATCATATAGTTTATTTTTTTTAAATATGCTCGAATAGGTCGATTACTATTGCGCTCTTTTTGATGTAATAAAATATTATATAGCGTGTCCTAAATATGAGATATAACATCATCGATTGTGTGCCAAATTTCAACTTTTTGCCACAATAGTAACTAACTATTGTGGTAAAACAAAGTTAAAAGTGTTTTATTTAATTTTAATCAAAATGTACCACCAAGTAAACGCCGACAACATTCAAGAATTTAAATTTTTATTCGTTGCATAGAAATATTTTTGTAATTGTTTGAGTTTTTTATTTTTAACTAAATTATCTATTATTTTTTAACTGTAACCGTTATTGACTGCTCTTGGTTTAATTGTCATTTTCAGAGAGTGGAATATGAATTAATCTATGTATTAGGGAATGGAAAGTACTATATTTAATTCAATGATGTGTGTTGGATGAATTTGAAATGATTGTATCAGAAAAATCATAGATTTGTTGTCGATTTTTTTAACTGTCGACAATTCTGTTCCCTTATATATTGTCGTCTTTTTGAGTATAGTTTTGTAGAAGTCCAAAATCTCTTCCTCAAATGTACAAAATAATAGTATCAATTATTCCAACTAGTAAGTATCTTATCTGCATGAACAAAGATTATACTACCATTAATATTTTTTTCACTGATCCTACATTTTTTTATGGATTGAGAGATTACTACCAAAACGATAATAAAAATAAACAGATATTTCCAAAATGTACATTACACCGTACAACGAAACAAGGGCGTTTCCAGTCAACTGGCTTAGGGGGGGTAATTTGAAGAAATGAAAATATTTTTTTTATTCCATAAATAAATAAAATATAATTCTACTATTTTTAAATATAAATAAAAATAAATATAGCACATATAATAAAATCATAATAATATATTTTGTAAAATTTGAAACTGATTTTTGCAACTAAATTTATTAAAAAAAACGATTTTCTTTGCTTTTTAATAATATTGTCAATATTAATATCCATATATCAATGAATATGTAATACAGCTAACTCGGTTAGACTTTTTTGAGACATAGTGGCTCGCAGCCACGATTTGAATCTTTTCAGTGCAGAAAAACTTCTTTCTGCAGAAGCAACGCTAACAGGAAGAGTACATAATATTTGTAAAATTATTTTTATGTTCAGTAAATATTCGGGTCATATTTTCTGTATACATCTAAAGCATTTTCTGGTAATTATTCTTTGATTTTATTTTTCTTTTGCCATTGTAATTTCCAAAATGCCAATTCAGACTTAATTGCTATTACACATGTTACGTTTTCAGGTAAAATTTTATTTAAATATGTTGCAACAGATTTTGAAGTGGGATCTAAATCTTCGCCAGTTTGTTTTCAATAAAACACTAGGTATTGTTGTGTTAAATTTGAACAAATTCATCGTGTCTTTATTAAATCTGTATTGCAGATCTGTAATAATATTATTCAGGAGAGGTAAATATATATTAATTCGATAATAAACCTCTGTTCAGTTCAGAGGAACTTAAAACAGCGAACCACGTACATGCAAAAGTCCATAAAAAAGTAAATAAGTAGTGTTAAAATATATAAAACTAAAAGAAAGTGGGAAATAAAGAAACAAATGAGTACAAAAAGAGAAAGAGATATCGACAGCCCTAATAATGGATTCCAAGGATTCCAAATGAGCAATGAGAATAGAAAAAAGATAGAAAAACGAAGCACTGAAACAAAACGTTGTAATAACAACAGGATACAAAAATAAAACAAATGAAGATGAAAATAGAAAAAAAACTCACGGAGAAGGAAAATCTAAATATATCTAAGAATTTCTCCATGAGAGAAATGACAAAAAACTTAGAAGAACTAAAAGAAGAGAGAGAGCAAAAAAGACACAGTGGAAAGTATGGAGATGAGAACAGAAACGAAAAAAATTAACACAGAAGCTGAACACTTGAAGTATACGAAGCCGAAAACAATAATAAAAAAACACATAAAGCCAAAAATTGAAAAGAAAGAAACTAGGAATGAATACCAATTAAAAATAGAGAAAAAGACAAACAAAATAGAAGGAGCAGAAAGCAAATAGAAAAAGATCAAAGAAATCATAAGTGAAGCAGCCCAAGAAAGCTGTGAAACAATCACTATATCAAACAAACAGAGGAAGAAAAACAGGTGATAGTCAGAAGAGGTAAAACAATTTGTAAAAACAAAAGAAGAGAATTGGAAAACTTACATAAAAACAAGGAAAGAATAAGATTATAGAAGATATATAATAGCAAATAAAAAAGTGGAACAAAAATTCAAGATAGCGAAACGTTCACAGAAAACAAAAAGATTTTTAACAGCACTATTAAACAAATGAGCAATTAAATTCATTAACCCAGCCAAGTATAAAAGATAAAAACGTAAATATAATAACAGAAGATATTAGAAAGATGGAAAGAATTCTTTAATGAAATAACCAAAACAAACCATCACGGAGATATAGAAGGTGAAACAATGAAATAAGAATCGAAGAACTGGAGGCAGCAATCAAAAAAATAAAACTAGGAAAATCTCCAGGTATAGATGACATCACAGCCGAAATGATGAAATATATGGAGAAAGGGGAAGGAAGAATTCTTGAAAATAGTAAATAACATTATCAAAAATCACAAGATACCCGAGGAATGGAACAAGGGAATTATAATATCCATACACAAAAAAGGAGACACAAAAATATGTGATAACTACAGAGGTATTATACTCACAATCAAACCAGGGAAAATTTTTACTAGGTTAATAGAAGCAAGCATAAAAGGAAAATTAGAACAACAGCTGGGAGAAGAACAACACGGATTCAGAAAAATAGAAGCACACAAGACTTAATATACATAATGAGACAATTAACAGAAAATATGATTAAAAAGGGAAAAGAATTACAACCTAAAAAAGCGTATTACAGGGTAAGAAGAGAAAACATATGACATATACTCGAAACAAGAAGGATAAAAAAGCATAATAAATATAATAAAGAAATAACAAAAATAAAGTAAGAATAGGAAATAAATAATCAGAGGAGTTCAGGACCAAAACAGGACTGAGACAAGGTTGTATATTAAGCTCTTTACTTAATGACGAAGCAATAAGAAATAGCAAACAAAGAGCCGAAAGCACAAAGATATTGTATAGAAATATTAAAAAATATTAAAAATGCAAATATGTATTAATGTTTGCCGACGACATAACATTAATAGCAGATTCAGAAGAAAACCTGGAAATATTCAAAAAAGAGCTGGAAAAGATAGATATAATATCATCAAAAGAGAGCAATCACAAAATGGGGTTAAATACCTGGGATCAACACTAGAGGAAACAGGGAAGATAGAATCAGAAAAAGATTAAAAACTAGGCAAAGCAGGAATGATCTACAACACAATAAAGAAAACATTCTTAGAGAAAAAAGAGATTACAAAAACAATAAAAACAGAAGTATATAAAAGACATTAACTGCTATATATAGTCCATCCGTTGGATCTTCCATCCTACGTCACAAAATATCGCTTCGAGAAACGACACAAAAACATTCAGTCTGATAAAGTAAACCAAATGCGTTAGAAAAAGAACGCACTGTAAAACTTTCGTCGTTTTTTGAAGCGATAGTTTGTAACGTAGGACGGAAGATCCAACGGATGGACTATAGTAGTGAATCGTGAGTAACCACAGAGAGTAATAACAGAAAAACCAATGCAACGGAAATGAGATGCCTAAGAAAGATAGAGGGAATTAGGAAGACCAAGGAAGGGTTGGAACGAGCAAGTACATCAAGCAGCGGAAAGAAAGGGAATAGAATGGAAAGAAATAAGAAAATAGCACAAGCTACGCAACAGTCGTAAAGAAGTGTAAAAGAAATTAACTGAGACATATTGTAGAGAATAAGTCTGACACCCATAATGGATAAAAGGGGAAAAGATAAATAAAAATAATCTGCTATAATAGGTTGATCCAGGTTTGGTCTATTCCTCTGGCATTTGGTAATTCGCGGTTTTGTCAGTTTAATTTGTAATTCGTTTAAAATATTGACTGCATCATTATAAATTGTTTAAAAGATGTGGCAGTATTTTTCCCCTTGTTGGATAAAACATCAATAGTGTTATTTATAAAGTTATTAGAGCAAGATTCATTTTATTTATTCTATTTACTCAAAGTCACTGTATTTCAAGAGACATTTGTGAAATATGTTTAATGGTTTTCCAAATGATTTTTTAAAGTTGTAACCAGATGCAATTCGAAAAGTAGAATTTCACAAAAATTGCCCTCGTTTGTAATAGATTTTGTATTTAAGAGAGAACCAGCATCACGATGATCTCGTAAGTTAATATTTTGTTTCCCCTAAATATGATACTTTTGATTATTGGTTTTAATCTGTTTAAATGATTAGAAAAGATTAACCAATTAAATTGTCTAAAATAGGGTAAAACAAAAGTATCACTTGGTTTTCTTTTACAATTTAAAATTCGAAATTTCCCAATTTCATTAACATTACTAAATTTAACTATATGAATGTAAATTTCAACATTACTATATGCACATGTTGTATGCTCCTTTTTCTCATGCTGGGAACAACCTAGTGAAGATTCTACTGTATTCGGTAAATGTCAATGAAGATGTAGATGGATGATTTAAATTGACTGTTGACATAGATTGATCTTTATTTGTTGAAGAATCGTCAGTTTTTTAATTTTCTGAACAAATGAATCCAACGTGGATTATCAATTTTCATTTACTAATTTAATTACAACAAAAATCAGGAATAAATTAATTTAAAAGAATGCATATATTATTCCTAAAATCAAAAAAATACCTTATGTATAATTGATCGAATTATAATAAATTGGTAATTTATCAGCAATCACTAAAAATTTAGGATTTACATGCGACATGTAAACAGTTCGGTTTCTATCTTTTACATTTAAACCAAGTAAGACAAGAAATATTATAAATTAAACTAAGAAATGTGAATCGCGCTCTTTTAATGTAAAACAACGTAACGATTTACGATACCAAAGAGGCGAATAGTATCAATATCGGGTATTATTAGAAAAGGGAACCCCCCGTGCAAAGGAAGTCATCACTTTTCTAACGGTGCTTGCGCAGATAATTTTAATTTGTGTACTTGGCTTGCCGGTTTTGGAAAAATGCACTGTCATAGATCGCTGACTAGAATTACCAACAGTTACCTTGTTTGTTTGAAATATTAGTAATTTTTAAGAATTAACAAAATAAGCGAATAAATAATTCTTAGGGGGGGTAATTACCCAATTACCCCCCCTGAAACCGCCACTGCAACGAAAGATAGAAGGGCAAAAGTATAATAAATAAATAATTAAATGAAAACACAAATATCAAGTATATATAATTTGATTTGTTAATAGACATGAATGTCATAAATATTTGAATTTTACTATAAGTCACTCAATTTTCTATCCCCAAAATCAAATGTAATCAGAATATGTATAAATAATTTAAAATGCCGAAAAATAGAGGTAAGTAAATAAGACTCATTTGTTGTAGACTTACGAAATATTTCGTGTTTTTTTCTATTTATTACTTAATTTTCTACAACGTAAAGGATTTTAATACATTTTTATTATTAAATTATGCTCTAAGTGGTTATTTTCCTTAATCCCGAACGTAATTATTTCTGTAGAATTCACTAATCCATCTCAGGTATAAATTCAGTATCATTCAATGTCTGTCGAGGTATTAGAGAAGTAATTGTTTCAATAAGTGATTTGTTTTGTAGTCTTTATAAGACTCATTTGTTGTTTTCGTGTTTTTTTCTATTTATTTGTAAGTAGTTCTAGTATTTGTTTCTTATTTATCACTTGGTGAAACATTATGTTAATCAACTAGCTATTATTAAAAGTAAGTATCTATTAAATATAAATTAACCTATAAGAATTAAAATAAGTTATTTTTTGCTCCTAAAGGTCGTTCACGTAGAGACAAATCTCCGAAAGTAAGGGAAAACTCCAATGGGTGAGTAAATTCGTGCAGGTAATATCTTCATAAATAAAATGCACTTTCCACAGAAAACACAAAGCTCGAGTGAAAAGCTCCTCAAGGCCAAAAACGAAAAGGAGTACGAGAGTTATATCTCGACAGGCATCAACGGTATGAAAGCGTTTTGATGATTTATAGTTGTTTATCATTATTTTCGAACGTTTAGAGTGCGGGAAGACACAATAGCCAAGTTAAATGCGACGTAAAGAAGTGAGGAAAATATATTTGTTACTGTGGTGTATAAACTTATCATTTTCAGTTACGAACAACATGAGTATTTACAGTTTACTTTGCGTATAACCGAGGATATCATAAAAAATGATTTGTATGATAACGATCAGATGAAAAAAGTTTTAGCAAGTCACTTTGAAGCAAATAAAGGCAGACTTGATGCGGTGAGTACAGTATATAAAAAATAGAACGCTGAAGCTATCAAGTATAAATATGTTATATATAACATAGTATGAATTGATCATCCTTTTTATTAAATGTTTAACTACTTTCAGAATAGCTTAATTATAAAAACCTAATATTTCCTTTACACATTTTTAGGATAAAATGATTGCAGCTCTATATGAATTGTGTTTAGAGCTAAATATTCCAGTTACAGAGAACTTAGATCCAAATTCTACAACAATATCGCAGGATATTCCTACTCAAACTGCCAAAAATATAATTTCAAGTGCTCATGATACTCCTAAAACGAATTTATCACCACCGTGTATTTGCCCGGATCGAAAGCTTTCAAATACGACAGACCCATGTCTCTGCATGACTGAACGAAAACCACATAATCCGTGTCTCCTCCATCCTTCAATTTGCGTTATGCAATTAACAGGCACTGAATCTTTAGAGATAAAAATATTAAAATCTCCTGATGGTTCTTTAGCATCAAAAAAAGAAAACTCCCAGTCGACAATTAGTGCTGAGAAATATTCAGAAATACGTATTCTACATCCTGTGAATAAATCTGAATCACAATCAAGAGTCTCTATAGATACTAGAGGCAGCGACAGGATATTATGCGACTGTGAGTCGGAATCTTGTATTCGTGAAACGTGCGATGGGGTTGAAGTACAAGAGATATCTCATCCAATAGAAACTTTTTTACTAGATAATACATCAGAGGCTTCGGAAATAAGTGAAAAATCAATTACTAGTAGTAAATCTAGCCCAGAAGAAGAAGATAAAATAGAACTATTACAATCCATTGAGCACATTGAAAAAACATCAGAAATCTTAGTAGAAGATGATAATAAGAGTGAAGAAAACGAGAAAGAGGATATGGAGGAGATGGAAGAAATGGAAGATGAAGTAGTAGAGGTGCAGAGAGAAGTTGTAAAGCAAGATTTTACTAGAGATTGTAAATTAACTCAATTGGTTCTGGAATATGATAAAAAAATGGCGCATCCGAAAAACATTCACCAGTTAGACATACCATATTACATGACAAAAATTGAACCGACAAAAGTTGATACTTTAGATTTAAATATACAAACAAGTGTAGAGAAGACATGTCACTGTATGCAAGAGTTTGATAATCAACGAAAAAAATTAAGCGTATCACGGGGAACTCAATCCATCCCACAGTGTAACAATAACTATTTTCAAAGAGTTATCTTACCACCTAAACAGCAACAGAAAACAGTCCCAAATTATGGACAATCATCAAACGACTTTATTATTCTAGAGGGAGCTGTATTTATCCCAAAATTTATAAACAAGGGCGCCGAGGTATCTTTTAATCATATTTCTAATAGGCACCAATGTGATTGTGGCAAAATTAGTATATCTAAAAGTGAATGTGGTAAGCCTAGAACTAACAACAAAAACGATTCTAGTTATCCTGTTCACACAATGTTTTCCAATGTTAAAGCTCCATCGTATACTAGTAGTTACGTGCAAAAATCTTCATGTCGAGATCAAGCCAATCAAAACTTTGATATGTTACAACACGAAAGATTCGCTTGTGAAAGGTGCGAGCCTTGTAGAACCAGCTCATTTTACAACAAATCAGCACATTATTCGTGTCACTATCAAGAGTGCGATATAACTCCACAGCGTGAAATTCCTATGTACAATAACATAAATTGTAAAACTACTCAAAACTCTTGCTGTATGAAATATGAAAATTTACTGTTGGGAAATCAGTATAGCAGATATTCAGTTAATAATAATAACATATCACATTTTTATCCAACGATAGCCACACAAGTTAGTTCTATGGATATATTGTCTACTAAACCCGAAAAGATTGAGCGACAGGATATTAACACAAAAGAAAGTGTTGTTTTAAGTGATAAGCTTAATTTCTTCCAAGAGAAAACTATAAGCACGGTTAGTGACTTGTCGGAAATAAAAATGGCGGAATCAAAACCGACCGGTCCTGATTTTCAACTTGACGTTTTAGAAAAACTGAAAGAGATACCCAAGGTTGTCGAAAGTTCGGAAAGCGTCGATAAAATAATTCAATCGGTTAGTAACAATAATTTATTATGAATAATATTTAGTAAAATGTGTCAACCATTAAATTATCTGCTAATGTTCGCTAGTTAAACATTCCGTTAAAATGTTGCGAGACATTTGCAATAATTGGTGTACTTGACGTTTCAAATGGCGACTTATTAGAAATTTGCTAAGATACTCTCGGTTTTTTACCTTCAAAGTAATGTGATTTCTTCATATTAGAGTGAATTGGCCAATCTATTTCTTTGCAAGAAATCTTGGTGTGAAGAATTTATCCCCTAATTCAATTTAATATACAATAAGAATGAGTGTATTATTTAAGAAACCTATTTATTATATTATTTACAAATACAAACAATTTCCAAAAGTAAAATTTAGTTTTTCCATTAGAAAATGCATTTAATAAATTATTTAAATACTGCTTTAAGAACAATAATTAATATGTTTAGTAACATATTTTATTATTAGGGTTTTGGTGAGCGTTACTAAGTGGCAATCTATATATTCACATAAAATAAAATTTTATATTTATGACCCTAAAAAAATATTTTATTCTATATAAAAATATTTGTGTACTAATTAATATAATATTTATTAGCATAAAAAGATGTGTTTACGATTTTATTTATGCTGGTTGTTATGTTGATCAAAAGTAGGAATATGAAATTTTATAATAGTATTAATAAATTATTGGTATAAATATATACATTTTTCGTGGTTGTTATTGACATAAAAACAATAATTAAATGTTTTTATATTATTATTATTATATTGTATTCGTTTAGAGCAATGGTTTAGACAATACACGTCACATTAACATTACCATTAATGTGACGTGTATTGTCACAATTATTTGGTTAATGATGGCCAGTAAAGTAGTAAAATAAAGAAACTTGTATTTTAGTAATAAAATTGTATTTGTGCAATTTGAATAATCAACTCGTCGTTGATTATTTAAATCGAATAGGTGTTTTACAACTTTTTAAAATTTTGTTATTTCGTTGCAGCTGAGGAAGGATTTGAATAAATATAGAGAAAGTGATAATGTCAATAGCGGTTTATTAAGAAGTCCACAAGAAACAATAACCCGTGACAGAGGAGTCAGCATCTCAGAAGAAGTTCAAATGATCAAGGACTATAGCATTTTGAAGAAGGCATCAGTTATCGATCGTTCCTAAGGCCAGTTGTTGATATGTTAATTTATAGATTATATAAATTATTGCAGGACAATTGTATAGAATATATTACAAGTGAATATGCCTCTAAATGGGTTGTTAAAATTAAATTGTATAAAAAATGCGCTCAGAACTATTTTATTCTATTTCTGATAATTAATAATAAGAAAAATAATTTTTCTTTGTTGAGCATTTCTGCACTTATGATTTACATTTTAATGTAAATACTCCAGCGAACAGTTAAAACAACTACTCCCCATTAAAATGTAAATCATAAGTGCAGAAATGCTCATAAAGAAAAATTATTTTTCTTATTATTAATTATCATGATTAATACTGCACTCACTTTTCAATATTTTATTCTATTTCATTTTTTGCTGAACATTGTTTCTACGATTTGTTTTGGGTTTTTATAATAAATAATAATAAATTGGTCGATAACAGTGCAAAGAAAAAATGCCAAGCATTGTTACTATGATTAATAGATTAATTTTCTGTCGAACAAAAGTCCATAATTAATTATTTCTATTTTTAAATTGTAATTGTTTACTAATGCAGCATAAGACAGTTTTATAAAAATACAACCATAAATATTATATTTTCACACCAATAATACAAAAAGTGATAACTTGGCCATTTAATTATCAGTTGCACTAGCAGGTAGCCGAGACCTAGCATCTCCGAATCTCAACCTCTACCATTGATGTTCGCTATCCTCTCTGATTTGTACACCTTGGTCCACTTAAAATATATTATAAAAACTAAGGACAGTTTCCAAAATAGCACATAGGAGATCGCGACCTGGTAAATACACTACACTAGCTATCTGCACCACTCTTTTTATGTTTTAACCACAAGCACGACCAACTGTCTCCATTTCAAAGTGGTGATTCTTCGGGGCAATTCTGCTTTCTCTAGAAGGTGAAGAGGGCCTCATTGTTATTTGAGGGTTACAGGTACCTGCTTTTCTATTTAACTAATTATGCTGATTCCGTGGTAGATTTTGAGGCGATGGAGGACGTTTGCGATTGTTGGTTTTGTTTGATGAGTGGTTCATATTGAAAAATTAGATTCCGATCTAAGAGTATTTATTTTCTTACAGCATAAGCACATGGAGGAGAGTCTTAACGCGGCATCGTTAATAATTCATTCATTTGATTGTTAGCGTTGACAGCAAAATTTATTGATTGAATAAATAATGGCTTACTCTCAAGTAATTTCTTTGGTGGAAAAATGGAATGTCACACCATCTGGGAGTGGTTATTTGGGTCGAGGTATAGGGTTTTTTATTATACGCTTCCTATTTTCAAATTTATTTTATTTAATTTAAATAAAACAAAGTGTGTGATCATCGAAATTCGTTTGATTGCGAAATATCCATTTTTTCACGACTCTGGCACATAAATCAGGCTGAATTTGACTGAACGCTTGGGTTACGTCGGCTTTGAGAGCCATTGTGGTTGTTGACTTATAGATAGCATAGACCTGCGACTTAAGATAACCCCACAAGAAGTCTAAAGGGATCAAATTGCATCTTCTCGGTGGCCAGTTCACATCATCTCCATGTGAGATGACCATGCCCTCAAATCACTCGTGCAGAATGTAATGTGGCATGAACTATGTGGCACGTAACGCCGTCCTGTTCAAACCACATATATGTTAGTGTCCATATCATTCAATTCAGGCCAAAATAGCACTCACCAATGGGCAACATCGTTGGACCGATGACGCCACCAGTCCAAAATTCACACCAAACAGTGATTTTTTTCGGGATGCATTTTTTACGCTTTTGGATCTCATGTGGATTAGTATCGTCATGACTGATTACCATATCCTAAGTCAGTTGAGTTTTGTACGTGTGCAGGTCCAAGCCATGACGCAAAATTCGCCAAATTGTGGTCTGCGAAAGGCTGAGTTCTTGTAAGCGACGCGAAATCGACTGCCTCGGATTCTCCTGCACACTTTTCCGGATATCTTTTCCAAGATATGCCGATGTTTTCGACATATCTTGGGTTTCAAATTTATCCACCTCCAGGAGGTTATATCTTAGCCATGCCCAGCGAAAACCTAATAAGAATAATAATCATGATTCCAGGCTTGTTCGTGTTCTTTCTGTATTGTTTTTTTCATTACTACAAACGTTTATAACCTGTAAATTCGGTATTATAATATTTTAAACTATAATAAAATGATTAATATAGCGCAAGTAAGTAGATGGACACATTACGATTTTTTTCTTCGAACATATTTTGTTTCGGAAACACTGATGCATTCTGTATACATATATTCATTTCCAGATATCCTTTTGAAATATTTGAATAAAGAAAGTGGTTTCAAATAGTAATTTATAAATAAATTAACATTGTTCAATTTTATGCTACTCAAAGAACTATAGTCATCTAATATTAATTAAAAGAAGACAAAATTATTTACTTTGTCAATAGACATGAACGTCATTTTCAATATTTGAATTTTTCTATAAGTCACATAGTTTTTTTTATCTCCAAAATCAAATGTAATCAGAATTTGAATAAATAATTTAAAATGCCTAAAAATAAAGGTAAGTACATAGATGAATATGACATATGGCGGGAATAGTTTTGAATATACATCTACACAACGCAGGTGCGCTGCATCGACAATACACCTTTAATGACTTGAATACAAACAAACCACTGAACCCCACAAATACTGCAATTCTTTTAATAACATGACACTAAACAGCTCAATAGATGTGTATTTTCACATGAGAAATCATTATAAAAAATTAAAACAAGTTAAGAGTGTAATCGATTGTTCTGCTCCGAAAGGTCGTTCTCGCAGAGACAAATCGCCCAAATTATGGGAAAATTCCAGTGGGTAAGTAAATGCGGGCAGGTAATATCTTCATAAACATGTACATTTTATAGAAAGGACAAAGACCGAGTGAAAAGCGCCTTACGGCCAAAAACGAGGAGGAATCCGAGGGATATGCCCAGACAGACATCAAAGGTATTAAAGCATTTTGTTGGTGTATAATTGTTAATCAATTATTTTCGGAAGTTTAGAGCACGGGAAGACTCGATAACCAAGTTGAATGCGACGTACACAAGTAAGATCTGGAAAATCTGTTACTGTGGTGTTTAAATTTATTCTTTTCAGCTACGAACAACATGAGTATTTACAGTTCAGTTTGCGTATAACCGAAGATATCATAAAGAATGATTTATATGATAATGATCAGATGAAAAGAGTTCTAGCTAGTCATTTTGAAGCAAATAAAGGTAGACTTGATGCGGTAAGTACCTTAAAAATTAAAACTTGCTAATTTTGTATGTATGCTCCATGTTGAGGTATTAAAAAAAATTGAGGTACATTAAGAATATCTTTGTCAAAAATATAATCTGCAAGGACTCATTGAAAACACTTCAAAACACTTTATTTTATCACTTTAAAAAATTGTGATCAAACTTAAAACCATAAAGTTTGATAATTATCAGTTTATTGTCACAATTTTTTAAATATACAGTAGTAAAACTAAGTTTATTAAAGTATTTTCTCAAATAATCACTTATAATACCACTAAGTAAATGCCGTCATTATTGGAGAATTTAATAACTTAAATTGACGTCAACTAAACATTTTATAATTTAATGGGGCGCAAAAAAAGACATTAATTCATTATATAAATTTATAATATATCTATGCGGCGAAATTTCCTTTTCCCTCTGCCTGCATCTCGAGAATCTGACGGTATTAAGGGATCTATCTCTTTCTAGTTACTATATTTTGATATTTACTATTAGATTTTTAGTTTGTAAGTAGATTATCCAAGTTACCGAATTTTTCCCCCAAGTTGTTAGATTCGTTTTTTGTATCTATTATTAATTGTTTTGTGTTATGTGTCAATTTTCAGTTCTTATTTATATTCTTCTTTTTTAAGTACTCTATTTTTTTATTGATTTTTACATTTGTTTCCCAAGATGTTCATGTTATGTTGATTTTTTAGAGTTAAGGAAATATAATTTTGTATTTTATCAATTGTCGCTATTGTTTTTGAATGTTGCTTCAGTAATTTATTAGTTCGATAACTTTTGATCATTTTGAAAGCAATTTCATCCGCAACTGAAGAAGTGTCCGTTCCTATTGTTAAAAACTTGACTAGCTCATTTCACACGTCTTTCTTAAAGCAAAAAAGATGGAGTCAGGTCTGGACTATACGACAGGTGGGATAGAATTATGGTATGACAATACTATATTCATTGACAAACTGTTTAACGTACATTTAATTATTTTTAGTTTATTTGATAGAAATAAATACATTCAAACTAGTGTTGCCTTGCTGTTTGTAGCACACACATTACTTTTGTATAATTCAATATCTGTCGATGTATTAGCCAGAGAAGTAGTTGTCTCAATAAGTGATTTGTTTTGTAGTCTTAGTAAACTCATTGTTGTAGAATTTATGAAATGTTTTCGCGGTTTTCTAAATATTTATGAAAAGTTCAT
Organism: Ontholestes murinus; assembly: GCA_963969525.1. Taxonomy (NCBI): domain Eukaryota; kingdom Metazoa; phylum Arthropoda; class Insecta; order Coleoptera; family Staphylinidae; genus Ontholestes; species Ontholestes murinus. Next base: position 47,904,717 of record OZ018389.1, on the reverse strand, counting down.
TACCATTTTTCAATAAAAAATTCTCTATTATACTTGTTTGTCTTAAGATTCAATATAAATGGTAATAATTACTTTACTTATAACATCTATTTCTATTAGTGCTATCTAATTTTAACTATTACACAATGTTGCACTTTTTTCTAATAAAGTAAATAACTAAATATTTTTATGTTCTTTTTAACCTTTCTACAATTTCTTCTGCAAGGCCTTATGTTTTTTAATACTCTAAAATGTTTGTTTTTGTAATTGTAAATTGAATAAAAAGTATGTATAATATGACTAAAATTAAATTTTAACAAAATGGAAACGTGGTGTCTGTATACATTTCAATGATAAATTTTAATTCAACGAAATTTGAACAAAATTCTGCAGAACCATTCTCTAGAAAAATTAACGGAATGTTATTAACTTTTAAAAGAATTGAAAACATAATGAAATATTTTTTTGACCATGATGACAAAAGAAATGTTGAAAGAATTAAGTTAAATGAAATATATAAGTACCCTTCATGTAACAAAAGTAAGTCACTTAATCGGCCAATATTATTGGGGTAATTTGCAGCTGTTACCTTACTAAATGGATTAGAATTATCTAAACGACAGCATTCACAGTGACACTTCTTGGAAGATAAAACAATTAGTATCCGAAATTAATTATGACCGTTTAATCGTCATCGTTAGATGAGGCGTAACAAACAACTTCAATATGTTTGAATTATGTAATAAGGAAAAATAACTGTCTAATTTATAATAATATAATAGATATTTAAACTAAAAAAATCTTGTTTATAAAAATAGTGAAATTATCAAATACAAATTCATTTCATTGTATATAGATATGAAAAGAAAATATTTAACCATTTAATTGTATTTCGGAACTAAATCTATTATCTATTTTTTAAATGTTTGCCTTTAAATATAATTAAATATAATAATTATTTATGTCAATAATAATAGATGTTTTAATTAAAAGTAGTTAACAAAAATAATATTTCCTTGAAACTTTTTAGGGTAAAATGATCGCTGCCCTGTACGAATTGTGTTTAGAGCTAAACATACCAATCACGGAGAGCTTAGATTGGGAATCTGCAACAATGGTAGAACATATACCCGCTCAATCAGCAAAAAATATAATATCAAATGTATCACCGACCCCTAAAATCAATCCCTCGCCGCCTTGTATATGTTCAGATCGAAAGCCTTCAGATACCATGGACCAGTGTATTTGCATGATAGAACGAAAACCACCCATACCATGTCTCCTCCATCCTTCGATTTGTACTATGCAACTAACAGGCGCTGAATCTTTGGAAATAAAAATATTAAAAAGTCCTGATCATTCTTCAGAAGTCGAAAAAGATAGTGCTGAGAATAACTCAGAAATACAATTTCTGCATCAGCCGAAGAATAAATGTGAATCTCAATATATAATCTCTACAGATACTAGAGGTAATGATAAGATATTATGCGAGCGTGAGTCAGAAATTTGCATTCGTCATACCTGTGATGGGGAACAAATGCATGAGGAGTCCCAGCCAATAGAAATATTTGATTTAGACAGTACTCCAGATGTATCGGAAAATAATGAAAAATTAAGTACTACTAAAATATCTGTGCCAGAAGAAGATAAGGTGACATCGTTAGAATCCATTGACTATATAGAAGAAACATCAGAATACCTAGTAGTAAATTATAATGAAAATGATAAAGAAGAGATAAAAGAGGAGGTGGTAGAAGTGCAGAGAGAAGTTGTAAATCGGGACATAGCTAAAACTTGCAAAGTGCTTCAGGAATGTGATAAAAAAACAGAGCATCCGAAAAACATACACCAGTTAAATATATCACATTACAGGACAACAATTGAGCCAACAAAAGTTGATACTTCAGATTTGAACGTTCAAACAAGTATAGAGAAGATAGATCATTGTGTGCAAAAGTTTGAAAGTCAAAGAATGAAATTAAGTGTATCGCGGGGAACACAATCCGTCCCTCAAAGTAGTGACAGCTTTGCGCAAGGAATTGTTATCGTACCACCTAAACAGCCACAAAGAACAGTCCCAATATATGGGCAGGCATCAAACGATTTTATTGTTGTGGAAGGAGCTGTATTTATCCCAAAATCGATTATGAACAAGGATACTGATGTCTCTATTAATTTGATCCCTAATAGATACCAGTGCGATTGTGGCAAAATTAGTATAACTCAAAGTGATTGTAGTAAGTCTGGAACTAACAATCGCTTCGATTGTAGTCATCTTGTTCACACAACGTATTCCAATGTTCAACCTTCATCGCATACCAGTAGCTTCTTGCAAAAATCTTCATGTCAAGATCAAGCAAGTCAAAATTTCGATATCTTACAACGAGAAAGATTCGCCTGTGAAAGATGCGAGCCTTGTAGAACGAGCTCTTTATACAATAAACCTGCACACTATTTACGGCATTATAATGAGTGCGATATAACCCCACAACGTGAAATTTCCTTGTATAACAATATGAATTGTAAATATGTTCAAAACTCTTCGTGTTGCACGAGAAGTGAAAATTTACTATTGGGAAACCATTATAGCAGATATTCGGTAAATGATAACAAGAACATATCACATTTATATCCAACGACAGCCACACAAGTTAATTCTAGTGATATATTGACTACTAAACCCGAAAATTTCGAACAAAAGGATATTAACATAAAAGAAAGTGTTATTTTAAGCGAGAAAATAAAGTTGTTGCAAGAGCAAAGTAGAGGTACAGTCAGTGGTCCTTCGGAAATAAAATTGACGGAATCAAAAGCGACTGGTCCTGATTTTCAACTTGACGTTTTGGAGAAATTGAAAGAGATACCAAAGGTCATCGATGGTTCAGATAGTGTAGATAAAATAATTCAATCGGTAAGTAAACGAATAACTACAATATACGGTCAGTCAACGTTGCCACAGAACATTTAATACAATTCGGCAAAGTTAAAGATTTGTGCAGTTGAATTAATTAATGAGAAAATATAGTATTTATTTATTTCATTACAGTTAAGAAATGACATTAATAAATATAGAGACGGAGAAAATGTAATTAACAGTATATTAAGAAGTCCACAAGAAACAATGACCAATGAAAGAGAAGTTGGCTCAGAAGAGATCGAGATGGTGCAGGATTATGGCATCTTGAAAAAGGCGTCAATTAATGATCGTTCCTGAAGGCAACTATTGATATGTTTATTTATAGATTACTTACAAATTGTTATTGCATGTCATTTGTACTATTAATTGAATGAGTTGTTAAAATTAAATTATACAAAAGCTGCCTATTTTATTCCACTTTGTTTCTATAAGTTTTATTAGTTTTCTGAAAAAATGACACACTGATATTCTAAAGAGTTCATCGATAATGGGATAGGGAAAAATTTAATAAAATGGCGAATACGATATCGCCGAAACGTCAAGAAAACTGTCAAATCAACACGCGAAATGTATTTCGTAAAATTACATAACTAATAATTATACTAGATGCAGTTTTCAAAAGTTAATTGGTGCAAGCTGAATAATTCCGTTAATAATTTAGAAAGGAAAAATTTTAGTTTGATTATTTCACCCGCACAACAAATATATTAAAAATATAATTTTATCAGTAATTTTTAAAACTGAGATAAGTATATAAATTCAATATATTTTTCACAGCATAATTTTAACTTTATTATAATACCAAAACATTTTGTTATTTTTTATATAGTAATCGTTGACTGTGCTCTTAATGTTTTTTTTTTCCTTTACATTGTTACCTAACATGTTTTATTTGCAATTTATTGAGGCATTGTCTATTATTTAAAATATTTCTCATTAAACACAGTGGACTTTTTTTGATACTGAATTATATCTTGGATTCTGAATCTTAGAATTTGAAAATTATTTGAAGAAAAAATGAGTGAAAAGATATAGTTTTTATACAACAAAAGAAAAAGCCAATTTCTGTTATATATATTGGAATTGTATAAGATCTCTTTAGATAACTAACTATAGTAATATTCATTAAAAAGTATTAAACCACTGTTTAATTGGCGATTTTACCACAAAAAATAATAGCAATTTAGCATATAGCAAGAAATAAAAATATAAAATTAGCAAAAACAACTTTAAAAGCACCTTTATTATCTTCAATAATTTACAATAAATGGAATGATAACGTTAATAGTTATTTTTTTTTATTTCTACATAATATTTACATAATGGACGTAGGCTTGTAGGTTGTTAATCACTTAAGTACATAAATATAAATAACTCCAGAAAACAACTATATATATAATATACTGTATATCAATACTGCAGCGACTTTAAAAATAATCTCTTTCGACAGCAGCAGTGCACTTCTACTATTAAAATTCACAAGAATACTGCATTGAATAAATAAAACCCTCTCTTCTAAAACGCAATACTTTTATCACAAAGGTAAACATCACCAGTGTACAGCACTGCCAATGATTGCTTTACTATTTACAATTTCTTTTAAATAAGTAGTAGTAACAATATGTAATATCACTAAAATTTTAACGACATCCGTCACCTACGCATTCAACATTGGATTACATCCCTGATTAGTTTGAGAATTGGGGATTTAGTTGGTAAATTTTGCTATCGTATATTGCTATACGCACACATCCCTTCCTAAATATAAGCTTATTTTTCACTCAATTTACAAAAAAATAATAACAGAACTTTTTGCTTATTTTGTATTAGGTTAATTACTCATAACTTTATTTAAATGACTTCTGCGTTTTAGATAGATCATTAGTATTGAAATATATAATTTCTAGTCAATTACTGAAGATCACAACTCATTTGCCATTGCAAATCTTATATGAAAATAAACCTAATACTGTACAGTGTTAAGTTAATGTGCAATACAACCAAGTTTATAAACCGTCTTCAGTAGATGCTGTACTTACAGCATATTCTCCCTTAGTCATTTTTTGTTATAAGTCCGATTTTTGGGTGCAACAAAATCTAAATCAGGTAATGCCGAAATGCTAGGAATATTATTTTTTAATGAGTGCACCATACCATTAGAATGTAACTTGAATTGACGGTATTGTGCGGAATTAGGCGTTGCATTCATATTAGGTGGGTTGCTCCAGTTGCTCAAGTGCGGACTACGGTTCCATTCCACACCCAAAGGATTTGGTAAACCATTGTTCATAGGTCTGCTAGAGACAAAGTCAGACCACTCATCACTGTCATCAAAACTAGATGATGATTTGATCCCATTAGGTTGTTGATGTGTTGGTGTACGCATATTTGCCGGTATGCTAGTTGTTTGATAGTTCGTGTTTTGTAAACGACCAGCAAAAGCATTTGGATTCATTTGCATTGCATATTGATGGCTTATAATAGCTGGCTGATACCCATCCTGAGGTGGATTCAAATGTAGTGGAGCTTGTGTGTGCTTTGCTTGAACCACGGGCACAGATGGAATCTTCGTCTGCATTAAACCTTGTGGGGTTATCACCGGTATTGGCAATTTTGGAGGTTGTATATGACTCAATTGAGGAATTGAAAGTGGTAATTCTGGTGTTGCAGTTCTCTCATTTGGTTGTACTATATTAGAAACTGGTTTAATAGGTTCTGGATTTGATATGAATTCAGTCCAATCATCATCGTCATCATGTTTAGGCTGGTTTTTCAACGGTATATACTTCCTAGGTGAACTTTCCAATATAGGCAAAACTAAATCTTTAGAAATCACTACTTTATCATTCGGCGGTAAAAGGACTTCTTTCGAAGGTAATACTACCTTATTCGCTGGAACCACAACTGATTTCTCAACTAACATCAACCCAGTATTTCCACTCAACTTCCGCTCTACTTGACTGTCTGACCTTTGAACTTTTTTTACCTCTCCATTCGATTTAGAATACATTTCAAACCTAGCCAATTCCTCCTCAGTAATTCCAGGATCCGGCCAATTAATCATTGCTGGTTCATTAGTTTCTGATGGTTTGAAAATCTGTTCAGGTTGTAGTATGTTACTAGAGCTAAAAGGAACATTCTTCACATCAGGTTCATTATTTTGAGCATTTTTTTCTACGGGTAAAACAGTTAAATTAGATCCAGAATTTGTAACTGGCAAACTAGCTTGAAAATCGGTAAATTCGTCCTCTTCGAGCTCGAATTTTTCGCTCTCTTTCCTAGGTAAGACCGGAGTTAAAATAGTTGGTTTTAGCCATCCAGGTTCCTCTGAATCTTTTTTTATTTGCATGTTGTTAATATACGATTCTCGTAATGGAACCATATTATTTGCCCAGGATGGTTTGAAAGACGTGAAATCACTAAACTCATCTTCTTCATTCGCTTTTGTGTCCTCTTCGTTGGGTATTTCAGCAAATTGCAAACTGTTGACTGATTCATTGTCGAAGGATTTTCTTGGTGGTGTATTTGTGGCATTTGTTTGTGTGAAGTTTTCTACCTCAGTTTTCGACACGGCTAGAATAAAACAAATAAATTAATACATTTATAAATTCAAACAGTTAAATCCCAACTGACATTCAAAACTGTACTTACATTGTAACCAAATGTTCCAATCATCTAGTTCGAGGTCAGATTTAGCGCTTTCTATCTGGGTTGCAGGAGAGGGGATGGTTATATCTAGGGAAGCTACAAGCTGCTCCAAGTCCAGAAGAATTGTACTGGTCTGTGCAGCTTGTAGTGGTTATTTTGTTTTTCAGATAAAGGGGTAGTGCAATTTTACGATTAAAATGATAATTACCGAGCATATTTTTTTAGTAGGTCAGGAGATCGTGTTTGAGTTTTGTGGATATTTGAAGTAGGGAATCCGTGGTGAGCATGAAAATTACGCACTTTATATTAGAATGTAAAATCAATTTTATATCCTTACAAAAAACATACTCTAAGGTGAAGAATATTCCGTAAATGAAAATTGCAACATTTATAGATACAAAATATGCTTTTACTTCATTAGATTTCTATTAACTAAATAATTAAACAAAGCACACTTTTAATATTTGTGCAGCAGTTATAAAATGTGCAAGTAGCAGTAGTGTTTAGCCACCGACCTTGTGGTCCTCCTGTGTTATTGGTGTGTGTGTGTATATGAGCTTGTTACTTTAAAAGATCGTCCCGACACTCTAAAGAGCCATTAATTGTAATCCAATGGTACCAATCCATCCAATTACTGACCCTGAGTAGATAGATGCTTTCGCTATTGCTAGTTTGGTTGCTCACCAATAGAGTTATTAAAATGTACAAATTTGCTTCTTTTAGCGATTTCAATAATTATAGAGGTAAAATATATAAATTATGGAAACAATTTATAGTTTGCAACCAAGGCATAATTTTTAAGATCGAAAGCAATAATATTCTTTTTTCCCCCACTACCAAAAAATTTGAAAAATAATTGAAAAAATGGCGGCACTTTCTTTTATTACCAAATGTAAATATGATATTATTTACTTAACGTAACGTTGCAATTTTCAGTATTTAGAATAGCTGAAAAACTTTAAATCGCAAATACTTACAATCAAGGGGATTTGCTAGACCAGACTCGCTCCAATCAAATTGTGCTGTAGGTATATCCGCGCTTGCCGTAGCCGGATTGGATTGACTAGATGTGGACGGAGTTGGAATTTGCGTCGGTGCTAAAATCTCGGGCTTCATTGGTTCCAAAGGAGTCAGTCCTAAATTTGCAGCAAATTTTGGCATCGAATTTATACCAGGACCATACAGCTACAACAGTGGAGGCAAACCATCATCACTTATTCATACATTAAGTAATTGCTACAAAAAATCTCAAGCAACAAGTTTTGTTTATGTATATTTCAACTGAAAAGTATGAAAAATAACATATAAGATTATGTTTTAATTTATAATTTAGAACAGTGCAAGCTCAAAGTGCTGATTTTGTTAGGTTTAAATATGATTTTAACAAAAACTTCTGAAAATATTTTTTTATCAAATTTGCTACAATTTGTTCTTTTCATGTACGAAGTATGTGAAACGACATTAACAATTTTTAGAAAAAAAAGCGGTGATGAGATTTGATTACTCGGGGAGAAGATTAATTAATTTGTTGAAAAGCAAAATATTTTCAATTCAGAGAATTATTAGATTATTTCATATAATTCGTACTAGATTATACCAATTGTCATATTAGTAGATGTTAAACAATTTAATACGTTTCTTAATGTGGTAAATCATGAAATAATTTATACATTATGATAATAGACTACAAATACTTACAATATTTCTTGTATCAATATTTAGAGACTTCAGTAGCTCCTTTTGGGTTTGTGACTTGGCCCACTGGTACCTCAATGCATTTGTGTCAGTAATATCCTTCATTTCCTTAAAAACCCCATCAACTCCAATGAAATCAAATGTGTGGTAATCATCGTATTCCACTTTACTATCTTCAAACATTTCCTCCAGTATTAATTTGGCCTTGTCAAATACATTCTTTGAATCAATCGCAAGGGTGACAGATGAAGATGCAGATGTGTAATCATCAAAATCACCAAATTCATCATCCACCTGCTTATCTAGCGACGGAAATTTTGCCTCAAAAGCTGGCGAATCATTTGGATTTTTCACTCCTAGAACAGGTGTAACAAAGTCTCCAAAATCTTCATCTTCTGTTGTTAGAGGAATATTTTTTGTTTCTATGCTAGCGAAGTCTGCAAAATCGTCAAATTCATCGTTTTCTGGAATGGTTTCAACCTCATCTTTGTTCCTTGTAATATTCAATGTTTTAATTTCAATATCTGTATCTCTAGAGGTTGTATTATTTTCCATATTCTTTGGAATGTCATTAAAATCTAAATCTGTAAGTTTATTATCTGTATTATTTTCAAAATCTGTTGCTGCTTTTGTTATATTATCTCCTAAATTGATTGAATTACTCAGTCTTGTATCAACAAAATTCAGAGTATTGCTCTTAACTTTGGCCTCCGAATCTTTAAGATCATTTAAAACATTAACATCTGAATCATTGAAATTTTTGACAACAGGTTCAACACTGTTTGCAGTATTCACATTTAAATTCTCAGAATTCTTATAGCTTGTTGATATTAAAGCTGTTGGATCGTGGTTATTTACAGTTTCAATAGATGATTCAATATTAGGAGTTATGGAAGTAACAATTTTTTCAACAATGTTGGTAGTTGTAAATTCAAAATCACCGAAATCATCATCATCATCTACAGAACTGGATTTGCTTTCATCGCCGTTAAACAAATTTTCAGAATTTACGCAATACACTGAATCAGATTGTACGTCATCTTCAATACTATCTTCATGTTTACATTTTATGAATTCATCATCGTTCGTAAAGATTTCTTTTGAATTCACCGTAACCTCATTGGAATGGATAATGCTAATTTTGTTATTGTCGGTTATAATTGTGTTTCCTCCAACAACAAAATCTTTAATTATATTAGCTTCATTGATATCATGCACAAATCTACTGCACTCCTTCTCATCGTGAAAATCGTTATTTACGGGTATTGACATATCTATATTTGATTCTTCCTCCTCGTTCTCGATAGCGAATCCCGCATTATATTCGAAATCGCCGAATTCATCGTCCGGGTCATCAGGAATAATTTCCGGCGGTTCCTCCCTATACACATCCTCAGTTTCCGTTGACTGGTACGAAGGCACATTTTGATCACCTGTCTCCGGTTGGTATTTCACTTCAGGTACTGGTGCACTGCCACTCGTCTCTTCAGAGTCTCTAGTTAAATCACTTGGCAACGTCGAATAATTTGGCAAATGCAGTAGTTGGTCGTTTGAAGATTCGTATTTTCGTTTGTCCTGGTGATCTTTTTCTGTTACCCTATTGATGCTGCTGTTGCTGTTTATGTCTACATCGTCGATTAACTTTTTGGGAGTGTCGTGTGGTGTATTCGGTATGGAGAATGCTGCAATAAAGAAAACTAAAGATAAAATGCAATTAGAATTACTACAAATTTAAACTAATATCAAGATTATAAGTATAATTTAATTTTTAAACTTTTTTTTGGTTTTACGATAATATATATACACTACAATTTAAATTAAACAAGTGCAATCATAGCCTAGACAAGGTAATTATTTCATGAAAAATATAAAGATTGGTCGGTTGCTATTTTTGTGTTAAAATATTAAGCAAAATGGTGACGAGGATTATACAAAAAGTCTATTTTAATAATGTGCTGATTTTTGTTTTCTTTGCCATTATTTTTTATATAATTTTCATGTATGTCCTATCGTTTATTAGTAAGTAATAAGCTAAAAAAAATGTTATTTTTTAATTTTTTTCTTGCAAGATAAGAACATTGTGAAAATCAAATTTGTTTCTCATTCCCTTTAACTTTTGTTTTGAAATATTTTTCATATTTAGAAAAAAATCAGAGATAACACAAAAAACGCCTCCAGTAAACATCCACTTCCAGTTTATAACGATAAAATTAAGTTTAATGTTTCATCTTGAACCAATCATTCGTTTATGAGATACAACGCTCACTGACAGACACAATTTTTTTTCCAGAAATTAGTGGATTCAGATATGGATATTTCTGTAAAAGCAAAATTTCAAAAAATTTTCTCGAAAACAATGCTTTCCCTAATATTTAGAAAAACACGAAAATATTTCGTAAATCTACAACAATGAGTCTTACAAACAAATTCCTTATTGAAACAACTACTTCTCTAGCTCATATCTCGACAGATATTGAATTATACAGGAGAAATTTTTGTGTCAAATAAACTAAAAATGATTATTAAATGTATGTTAAATAATTAGTACTTTCATGGCCTTCTCGTTCATGTGGGATACAATTGGCAGAAGACTGGGCCACCCCACACATTTTACCTGATATTAGGAAGCGAATTCAAGAAGCTTGGGATGCAATCCCTCAAGCCATAGCATACGGCACGCAATTGATAAAGTAAAGTATCTGGTTATAATTCTGGATGCCAATCAGCATGTCGATAAAATCATGACCAAGGCAACGACGTCGCTATGGTTCTGTCAGCTGCTAATGGGAAAAACCTGGAGATTAAAGCCCAAAATCACGTATTGGCTGGACAGAACGGCAGTGGTACCCATTGTCGCCTGCTGTCCTTGTGTGGTGGCCAAAGACCCAAAAACTAGACGCGCAAAAGAAGCTGGGCAGGCTTCAGCATTTAGCATGTCAAAGCATCACAGGGACTATGCAAACGACCCCAAACCCGGGAATGGCCTCACGCCGCTCCTTCTAGTGGTACAAAAAGAGGGACTTGTGGCGGCCCTCTGATTACACCAGAGGAAGAAAACATTGCCGGGGGACTGAACAGGACACTTAGAAATACTGCAGCAAATTGTCCAGTCCAAACCGCCGGACATCATGTCCAGGAAGCTTAAATTTTTCTGAAAATTTTGTTGTAGTTAGTATTCCTTTAATGGGTCTGGAATCATTTTAATACTATTTTTCATTTTTTTTGTTAGAATGATTGAACTGCTTCTTCTACCATTTTGTTCATTTGGGCTTGATTTGTTAAATAAAAAAAGGTATAAAAATATGTTTTTTTCTTAGTTCTTTAATAAGTTTTAAATCTCTTAGTTTAACTTGACATTCAACATTATCATGTATAGTATTTGTTATACTAGGCAATGTAGCTAATATTTCTTTTATGTTGTTTATAAGATATTGATTAAATTTATTACAGATGATGACTTAACTCCATATTCAAATAAAACAATGTGTATGTACATTAACGAAACCTAATTATTTGAATTCATCTTTGCAAAAAACGACATTTCCCTATTTATGGAAAACATAGTTTTATTACACCCATTTTTAGGTAGGCAGGATAATATAAAATGTTATAAAGGAGTTTCTATTCGACTGAATGGGATGGCTGACTGAAGATCTTTGGGATGGTATCTTCGACTTCTTAATTATATGGCAATTGAGTTGGTGTTGCAAAAATATAATTTTAGATGAACAACATGGATTCTATTTTGGAAGATCAACTGTATCAAATTTTCTTCCTTTTAAAACTCATATGTTGGATGCAATGGAGAAAGGTTTTCAAGTTGATATTGTGTATACAGATTTTGAGAAAGCGAAAGAGAAAACCATCGGGTTCTAATTGCAAAATTAATATCTATGAGATTTGGTCCTTCTATTGTTATTGATTGGATAGAGAATTATTTGATTGGGCGTAAACAATATGTGATTATGTTATCATGTAAATTTTACTGTTTGCCGAGGACATAAAGTTATTTATAGTTCAAAGTAGGAGTTGTTATGTTATGATCTAGATGGACTTATATATATGGCACTACACTCCTTGTGGAGCTTCGACACTTCTTTTGAAGCCCTTACAATCCTCTTGGTGATGTGGATTAGTCCTCATTAAATAGTCTATATTATGTACACGTCCTAAAATCTTTCATTTTCTTTGTTATTTCTCTCCATGCTTTTCTATCTTCTGCTTTCGACTTCCACTTCGTAATTCCTAGTCCCCTTATAGCGTCTTCTACCTCGTCTTGCCATCTACTTCTTGGTCTTCCTCGTCTTCTTTTTTTACTTGGTTGCCACTCCATTATGTTTCTTATTATACTTGCCACTCCTGACCTCCATACATGTCCTATCCATTTTAATCTCATTGACTTAATTATTTGGACAATATTGAATCCTCTAAGTTGATCTACTATTTCTGCGCTGGTTTGTCTTCTTATTTCGCTTTCTCCTGACTTAATTGGTCCTAGAATTTTTCTCATTATCTTTCTCTCTATAATTAGTAACTTATTTTGGTCTTGGAGTTTTAACAACATTGTTTCTGCTGCATATGTTAGTACTGGTCTTATAATTGTTTCATATATTTATACCTTCGTTTTATTTTGTAATATTTTTTGGTTGGCATAGTATGCTTTGTTTGCTGCTTGTATTTTTTCTTCTATTTCTGTATCACTTTCGCCGTTGCTATTTATTCTTACACCCCGGTATTTTATTTTTGTCACTTGTTCGAATTCATGACTGCCTATTTTGATCTTTCCTATATAGTTATGTTTCCCAATACTCATAAATTTTGTCTTGTCTTCGTTTATTTTGAAGCCTATTTTGCTTCTTTCCTCTATTATCTCTTTTAGAATGTTTTCCATTAAAGATCGTTGCTTTGTTACTATTACGCATATGCAATGATTTGACTACCTTTTGTTCTTAGTGTGCCTCTTTTGTTGATGTTTCTGAGGTTGTACTCCAGTGCAATATTGAACAGTGTGGCGGACAGTGAATCATTTTGCCTAACTTTCCTTCGTATAGTCTCCTCGTATTCTTTCCTTGTGAGCATATTGTTAAGTTTTTCAATATCCCATTTGTTATGTTTTTCCTGTTTCTTCTTTTTTGAAAGTTTCAGTTTAATGCTAGCCGTAACCATGAAATGGTCTGTGTCTGCATTTGCACCTCTGTATGATCTTACATCCAATACATGCGTTTCTTGCTCCTTCTTAATTAGTATATATTCAATTTGATTATTGTACCGCCGACCGGGTGACATCCATGTTATTTTATGTTCTTTTCTGTGTTTAAATTTTGTGCTTACTATTTTCGTACCTGTTGATGCTGCTAAATTACATAGTCTACGTCCGTTGTCATTAGATATTTCGTGAATGGTATGTTTCCATGCTACTGTTTTTTTATAGTCTTTTTTCCCGATTTGGGCGTTAAAGTCACCTGCGATAATTATTGTGTCTTGTTTAGGCGTTTTCTGGTATATTTTTTCTATTTCTTCATATATCTCATCTTTTTGTTTATCGTCTGCTGCTTCCGTTGGTGTGTTAACATTTATTATAGATGTATTGAAAGGTTTTGTACTCAGTCTCAAATAAGCTAATCTACCATTAACCGGTTTGAATTCTAAAATGCATTTCTTTAATTTTCCGGTTATTATGAAAGCTACTCCGTTTCTGCCTTGATCTTGCTCACCTGAATAAAATAGTATAATAGCATTGATTGAAATATTTCAATCAACGATAATAGTGTGAAGTCATTTTTATCTATGTGACCTGAGTTTTCCATCTTATCTCTTGTATTGCTGCGACGTCAATGTTATACCTGATCAGTTCTCTTACAATTTCATCAGTTTTTCCTGTTTTCAGCATTGTTTTTATATTCCATTTGCTTATTTTTATTATATTTTTTTCATTATTCGTGTTTCCTTTTCTCTTTGCTTTAGTCATTATCGGTATGTCTACGTGATTCGTGATTCACAGTTTTTAGTTTTTTATATCATATACTCTATTTATCTCGTCCCATCTATAAGTTTTATTATTTATATTTATCTTTTTGTAGCCCACCTTTGCGATGTTTCCCTTTTCCATCTCTTCTTTAGCTAGCTGTCTTAAACTTTTTTTAATTGCCCTTTCTTTCATGGTCATATCGTTATCTATGTATATCTTGGTTCCTTTTAAGTTTCCCCTGCTTTCAATTATTTTCATTTTATCTTTCCAATTCTGCATTTTTCATACGCATCTATTATTTTTGTTTCGATTTTTAATTCTGTTCTTTATTAGTTCCTCGATTTGTTTCGTTATTTGTTCTGCGTGTATGTTTGTATTTTTAATAACGTTATTTCTTCGTTTTTCTTGTTCTCGTTTTTCTTCTTTTTCTTCCATGGTTTGTATTTTTCTACATAATTCTGCTTTCTCAGTTTTCCATACCTCTTCCTTCCTCTTTATTTCATTTTTTAATTGAGTTAGTTCTTGATTTATGTTTTCCACTTCTAGCTTCAATTTTTCATTTTGCTCATTGTTTTTATTAAATGGACTTATGTGGTATATATATATCGGTGGTGTTATATTAAAGATTTATACTTTAATATAGATAAATATGTGTATGTGAAAATGATGGTAGTGACCGTTACACAGTAGAGAGAGAAAATGACAATTGCACAGTAGGGAGAGAAAACGACAATAAAATCAATTTTTTAGAACTTACATACATTAATTTATCAGAATAATAAAATAAAATTTGAAATATTTAGAAAACCTACTAACGTCAACTCTACAATACCCTACAATTTAAATCATCCTCTATCTCACAAGTTATCTGCATTTCATTCTATGATACATACAGCATTCATAATTCCTCTATCTGATTCAAGTAGAACCACGGAACTAGACAAAATTATATCAATAGCAAAGGAGAATGGTTTTCCAGTTAATCTTATTCAAAATTTAATTAACAAAAAACTTTACAAATCAACCAGAGCTCATATTTATCCAAATATTTTAGACCGAACGAACACAAAATTTATAACATTCACTTATTAAGGGCATGTAACAAATAAAATATCGAATATTTTCAAAAAACAAAATCATCAAATTGCATTTAGACCCGCGAGCAAACTTTCAAATATACTTTTTAATGTGAAAGACAAAATTATTTATATTATTATAATATTTTGTAAATTTTGTTTGTGTACGTTATACAATAAATAGTGGTATAAAAACGTCAAAATTATTTTCATTTGCCCTTTATGTGGTTATGTCATATTACATGAGTAATTCGTTGATATCTAATGGATATACTCCATCTAAAGTATATCCATTAGATATCAACGAATTACTGCGAAGACTTGAAATAATCAAAGATTTTGATATAATATTTGATGTAAAACTTTCGTTTAAACAACATATCAATAATATAACATGCTATGCCTTAATGACATTAGGATTTATCAGAAAGTTTCAGAAGAATATGCGTCACCAATTTATTTGGGTGCTCAGGACAGCTTGATAGAGATAAAAAATAAATTTATTAGACTGGTAGTGTATAAAATGTATATCACACAAAGTGAGAATAATACTATTGCTCAAATTTTAAATTTACAACCACTTAAATGTCTTAGAATCATGATGGATATATGTCTTTTATTAAAATTAATTAATAATTATATCTATTGTCCTTTTCCCCTTAATTCCTGCGTTATTCCACCTATATTGACGGGGCAGTGCTTTCCATTTAAATATAAAATGCACACGTCAAATTACATTTTTAAGTTAGAATTTTCCAGAATTAATTTACTTACAAAATATTTATAACTATTGACTACACAAATACATATATTTGAATTCTTATTGTAAATGGTGTATCCGTAAATAAATAAATTTCTTTGGATAGAAGAAGAAAGTAAAGTAAAAATGTAAACCTTTTTTTTACTTTTTAATTGAGTAAATTAAATATTAATTTACAGGTGCAGTATTGGTAAAAATATAAGTAAATTAAATAAAATGAGAAAAATTTATTTTTGTGACATTATGTATAGTTGGTAGTTGTCTCATTATACATAATGTAAAATTGTAAAGTAATGTCAACCATTTGTTATTAGTCTGTGATTTAGAACAAACGACATATGTTTGTTCCGATTGTTTTTCAATGCACATTACATTTTTAGGAAAATATATGAAATACGTCGGTGGTGGCGCATTGGGTTACAGTCCGGAATTGACGTGCAGCAACGTTGGTTTGGGTGACCGATACCATTCACCATTGGGTTCAATTAATGGTGCTCTAGAGTGACGGGGGCGATCCTTTAAAGTGACAAGCTCATTTACACACCCAAAAATACACAAATCACACAGCGGAAGGACCACGTGGTCGATAGCCAAACACTAATACTACTACTACTATCATATGAATAAGATTTATTATTATTTTTTTCTGACATAAATATTAAATTTAAATCAACATGTTGAGCATCAATGAATTCAGAAAAATAATGTCAAGTATAATAAAATAAGAAAAGTATATGCAGCCATTTAAAAATTTAAAGTCATTCATTTGTCAATGAAGTTAATTTTGAAAAAATATATAATTAATGTCATGTCATAGTGTTTAAACGGCGATTCAATTAGTTTTTTAGTTGATTCAAATCGGTTAATAAATAACAGTTTCGATAAGAAACGCGTTGGGCGTTTCTTATTGAACACCCAGTATAAAAAGTATATTCGACATTATTAATATAGCATAATCAGTTTAAATTATTGCTAACATAATGTAACTCGGCCAAAAACCAATTTAATTGATTGCATCCATTATTTATTAGTCAGAGTTATGGCATACATTAAAGATATAGCTCACTCGTTAAAAGGAACACATAAATATTTAAGAATATAAAAGAAAATATAAAATTTTATTGACAATACAGTCGACTCTCTATATAGTGAAAGACAAAAATGTTGACCGAAATTTCACTATAAAGAGTTTTTCACTATATGAAGAGAAACAAAAATTCTATAATTGAATTACATATTAAAAAAATTTAAAAGTTTAAATACATAGCATGTAAATAATGTACATACTGTACACATTACATATCTAACTATATACAGGGCTAAATACTACATACGAAATAAAAAGAATACATAATACAAAATCTGTTAATACATACATACATATGTACATTTAACATTTCTGTAGTCTTAATAAATTGCTAAATAACACACATATTATGTACTAGGAAAAATAATCAGTTATTTTTTGAGCCTGTTATCGAATTAATCTAAACATCGACTATATATAAAATCCCCGGGATGTTATGAAATGGGTCCTTCCCCATGTTTCTCACTGAAATCTATTGTACTTGATTTATATTTTGCCTGTTAGGCGTTATAAATGCGTTAAGAACCTTTTCAAAACAGTGAGTCATAAAAATGGAGTTCGTGCTAATGTTAGGTAGAAATGGGAAACCCGAAGTGGCCAAAATCTCAATAAATGCATAAAAAATTATACATGAAATTCCGGTAAAAATTTTATTATACAGAGTGTTCCTATTTTACAGTTTCACTATATGCAGTGCTTTTTACATGATATTTCATTTAAATATTCTAGGGTTTGAAAAAATTTCACTATAAAGAGTTTTTCACTATATAGAGTTTCACTATAGACAGTGTCGACTGTATTTCTAACTTTATATAATTTATAAAACTCGGGGAATTATTATGGAATAATAATATAAATTTGAAGAAGTATACGATCATATGCGTTACATATTTTGATAAAGTGTAATTTTTAGTATCTAGGTATTCCTTACAAATAATTGATTACCCTCAATTTCTCTCAAGTTGTTATATTTTTATTTTTCTGAAGATGGATGCTTGTAATTTCATTAATGCTAAAAAGGATTATCTAACATTATTATTCATTTTGGATTAACATTCTCATGACTAGGAACATCAATAATGGATTATTAAGCCTTTTTTATCATAGGTAATTCCAAGAAACAACCATATTTTGATAGTCACAGGTGTCTGTATGGTATCAAACATGTTAAATTAATTTTCATTGAGCGACCATGAAACAAAAGTTGACATATTTCTGGATCTACAATTTACTTAAGAAAAGTAGGTGTATCTTTAAAAAAAAATTGTTATAATTTCATAAATAAAATTATGATGCAAAATTATAGTGGTTACAATCGCAATGAAAAGACTTACAGTCACAGCCGTATGGGTAATCAACAGCAGTGGTGAAATCACCGAAGTCATCATCTTCATCATCGATATTCCCAATGGGAGGTGGTGTACTACTTAACAACGGTGGTATTATGTTAGACATCTGCAAAACAGATAAACAAATCACAAACTGTCCGCCTTATGTAATGAAATACAACAAAACAACCAATTTAGTTTCATGCATAAACACAGCCCTTATAGGTAAAAGTCAACATGCAAATTATCAGTGTGTACCGATGGAAACAATAGTCATGTTAAACTTGGCTATAATTAAGAAGGTAATTGGAAAAATCGCGATTATTTACCTGCTGTCAGTTGACACGTATTTCTAGCTTTAATTCCGTGATTACTAATGATATAGTTGTAAATTTCTACTGGTCGGTATTGCACTAGTTCTTCCACGCATACGTTGAAAATAATCGCGTTGTTATAAATTAACAGGTACTAACGATTTTTGAATCAATCAAGAAAAATACAAAAGATGACACTGGCAGCCATATTGATTATACGCTCGATTGTCAGTAGTAATGTTGGCAATACACAATGGACATGATTCTAAATAGAAATTCACTAGAAATTGTTTCTAAACATCAATTTCACGAACCTGTATGTACAAAAAGTAACATTTAAACAAAAAAATAACCTAGAAAGTGTTATAGGATTGTTCGTGTTTTCTGCTATAATAAGGTTAGATTTTGTGGTTGGAATTAAAATACAGATTCAGTAAACGAGAACATTTGTAACCAATATCACAGAATTAATTGCGCTCTTTTAAAATTTTAACCAGTAAAATAGGAGCATAGTTTCAATTGTTTATGCAGTGACATAAGTTAAATTAACGACTGACATTTAATTTTAACCCAGAATAAGGTATATAATAAATGTCAATTTATCTTAAGTAGTTGAGAGCTATTTTGTTGTTATTGTTTGTAATTGTGACTTTTTAAAGTAAGTGAATCCTGTACGATACATTATCTAATATAGTCGAGCCGCTGAGAGCTGACTGTAACTCATCGCTCTATATTGGAGGAATCAGACATAAGTTTCGTCTTTCATTTCATTCTGTCCCGGTCATCTTAGGATGATGATGGAACGAGATAGATATTAATTACTATACAGTTCTAAGTACGAAAATGTGTGAACACAGTCAGCTTTTGATGGCTCGACTATATACATTTTGTTATTCATTCATCATTGTAACGGGTGTCCAACAATTATTGCAGTCCCGGGTGGCGTTGGAATCAAAAACGTAGGTCAATTCTTTCATGTGCCAAAAAAATCAACTGACATTTTAATTGTCAAACATAACTTAAACGTGCATTTAATGTGTTGTTAACTTTAATAAGTAATTCGAATATGTTTACTCAAGAACAGAAAAGGTTTTTATTAGAATCTTATTTTCGCAACGGCCGTCGTTTGGAAAATGGAGAATGGGAGTATTCAATGGAACTAAAGTCGTGTCGCAAGAATTTCATACAAGATTTCCGCATGTAATTATTAACAAAATATGTTTTCTTGTGAAGTGAGAGCTATTGTGCAATGTTTTCGCGATACAGGATCGGTGCAACACAAAAAGGGTGCAGACAGACATAGTGTAAGAAATGAAAATGTTGTACAAAACGCAAGAATCACTATAGAAGGAGAACCTTCGACATCCGTTAGGAGATTGCCGCACGACGACCATTGCGAAAATAAGTATCTAATAAGAACCTTTTCTGTTCTTGAGTAAACATATTCTAATTACTTATTAAAGTTAACAACACTTTAAATTCACATTTAAATTATGTTTGACAATTTATGTAAGAGTATGTAAGACTTGTCTTGTGATTATTTAGTTTTTTATTAAAGAGTTTAAGAATGATACTTTTATAGTTGTTTTGTTTTGTCATATATTTTTATATTTAAGATACTATATTTTTATCTTGTTAGCATAAGTGTGGAAAATTTGGAATTTTAAGATTAATGATATATTATAAGTTAATAACATAAGACATTTCATATATATATATACAGGGTGAGTTTTTTTCGATGTTCTCTATGGGGATCTCGGAAACTATAAGAGATAGAGAATCGGTTAAATGGGGAAAGAAGTGTAGGTTTACGAGACGAATAAAATTCCAATTTCAAAGTTTTCAAAAAAGGCAAGGGTAACTAGATATTTTGAAAAAAGTAAAAAGTGTCAATTTTTTTAAATCAATATATCTCGGTTATTATAACAGATAGAAAAAATCTGTAAAGTACAAAGTTTTAGATAATTTTATGTAGATTAATAAAAAATAATTATTTTTCGAGATATGATGCAAACTTACATTTTTTTAAATGGAAACCATAGTTGGCTATGGCCTCGTTCAAAAGGTAATTTTTTTCTCTTTAATCCAATATGACATACGACATAGTTATTTCTAAAAATAAGTGAGTTATAGTCATTTTAAATTTTATTATAAATAAAAAATGGGTAGCCATGAAAAAGATGAAAGTAAAACAATTGCAGGTGTTTATAATAATAGCAATATTGTAATTATTAGTTTTACAGAGATAAATAAAAATGATTATTTTTTATTAATCTGCATAAAATTATCTAAAACTTTGTCCTTTACAGTTTTTTTCTATCTGTTACAATAACCGAGATATATTGATTTGAAAAAATTGACACTTTACTTTTTTCAAAATATCTAGTTACCCTTGACTTTTTTGAAAACTTTGAAAGTGGAATTTTATTCGTCTCGTAAATCTACACTTCTTTCTCCATTTAACCGTTTCTCTATCTCTTATAGTTTCCGAGATTCCCATAGAAAACATCGAAAAAAACTCACCCTGTATATATATTTGTTGAATTTTATAACTATATTTTATATAGCAACAGTGCTAAATAAAGTTTATTTATTTATTTAAACGTCAGTTCATTTACTTGGCACATGTAAGAATCGCCCTACGTTTTTTATTTCAACGCCACCCGGAACTGCAATAATTGTTGGACACCCGTTACATAGTGACTGATGAAAAATCTTTGGTGCTCTATCTCGCTTATTTTTGATCCGATTTGAATAAATAAAGTACCAAACAAAATCATTTGTAAAAGACTTCAATATGACTGAATTGGTATGGCATCCAGTTTTGATTTGATTTGAAAAAAAAATTGATTGTCTTTTGTCAAAAACTGGATGCAAGAAAAAATACCAGTTCAGTTCAATTGAAGTATTTTACAAATGATTTCATTTGATGTTTTTTCAAATTAGTTCAAAAATAAGCGAGATATAGCACCTAAGGTTTTTGTCAGTCACCCTGTACATGTGTAAACTTTTGGGTGCATAATAAGATAACTGAATCTAGTTGGGAGAATATTATCATAGTATATAAGTTAACTGAGGTGAAGACAATTTGTTTTGAATAAAGTAGCAGTGTGGCGATTTAAACTAAGAAACATTAAAATGGCTTCATCTAACCTCAAATTGTCTAAAAAATGTCTCAAATGGTCTGAAATGTTATTTTTCATCAGAAAATTAAATTTCTGCATGATTCTGTTTTTATGGTTTATTTATATGTTATTATTTCATTGTTTCATAAATTAGCTAATGCCTAAAGAAAGTATATTATTTTAGGTAGTTGATTAAAAATTCACTTGGTTCATTTCACTTTATTGAGCTTACAATTGTTCTGCAGTAGAAATAGATTTAATAAAGAGAGTTAGTGAGTTCTGTTAAGTCATTCAATACATTTCCTGTTTGTTTTCTCTAATTTATTATATAACCAGATTCTTTTTTTTCTGATATGTGTATAATTTGAAAATTGTCGTTGAATCGATGTTCTTCATCTATTAAGTCTTTGTGCGAGTATTGAGTTAGTTTTCCCATTTTCATAGCTTATTAGTGTTTTATTTTTTGTGTTGAATGATCTTCGGGTTTTGCTCGCTTATGATTTTAGAGAGTCGTTTGCAAGTCAACTAATATACTCCACCACACTGACTTCTGTTTGTTTTGTCTTTATTATTTTGAACCATTTTTCCCTATTGAATAATTCTTGTTGAATGCAGTCTTATATACTTTCTACTACTACTCTACTTTCTACTTTTTCACATTCTTTTCCTGTGTAAGTTATTAGCACATAGCTTAATAGTGATTTTTTTTGTATGTACTCTGTTAGTTTATTTATTTATTTATTGGCACTTTATTAGACTTGCTTCATAAATATAATTTAAAATCCATAATACAGTAAACAAAACCATGCTTGGAGTTCACTCTTGAAGAATGTTCTTCCACTCTTACCTATAGTGTTTTGATTAAAATTTAAAAAAATATGTTATACTTTCATGGAGTTTTTTTTAATTTAGGCTGCTAATTTGTGACAGTTTGGATGTTGTGAATTGTGATGATTTGTCATGTCTGTATGAGTTGGCTTATTGTAAATTCCAAAATTGTGTTTATTATTTATTCGAGAGATGGTTAGATCTATAAAGTTTATTGATTTTTCCGCTTCTGTTTCAATGGTGAATTTAATTTTGTTAATTTCTGTTTTTTAAATTTTGTTGAAACGTTTCTTTTGGATCCTTTTTGATGAGGTGAATGAATTCATTTTCAAATAAAAATGGCTAATTTGTTGTTATTATATTTTGTTTATTACAATTATTAGGCTGCCCTTGTCAGCTTTTATGAATATTCTTTAATCAAGTCAAAAAGGTTCTAACAAAAAAAATTTCAGCAAAAATTAAAAGTGATATTAACAAGACAACAAGTATTGTTGTCACAAAAAGTAAAATATGTTCTAATCTAAATGAATTAAGTCCTCTAAAGGGGTAGCAAAATTATCCAGTTTATTCATTATATTTACTGGTACACATATAGAATTAAACACATTTTAAAACAACCTAAATAAACAGCACATAAAAATTGTGTTCACCATCGAAATAGTTAAATCAGCTTTAACTTTCACCCAAATAAATACTAAATACAATTTTGCAATTTAGCATAAGCCAACTGACATGCAGACATGACAATTCATCACAATTCACAACACCAAATGAGACACAAATTAGCAGTATACCATAGTATCATATACAGATTATTAAATATTCTAATTACAGAAAGAAAATTTAACAAAGAATAAACAAAATGTTTTAAATTGCAAACAAAAATGGATACCAAAATCAAAATTAGGATGTAATTAAAAAGACTGTATCGCAAGCAAATGTGCTTATTTATTGATGTCGTTATAATATTGCTATACTAAGTCGCATTACTTATTATTGGATAATGTTTACCTGGTACAAGAAAGTTAATTGCTTGTAACAGGTAATCGGATTATAAAAATTTGCCTTATGTAGAGGATTGCGTTCAGTTCTACACAACCCTTTACGGCAATTACCTCATTTATGCTTAAATAGAACATATAAAAGTCGAACATGTATGCAGATTATTCTGTGCGCTATTTTCGAAATTTGTGACGTTGTAAAAGATTGTATTTTTGTTGCAGTAATTTTTTGAAAAGTTGTACATAATGGTCGCGAAGAAAATAAGTCGATTGGTATTACACGAAGTCGCTATGAAAAATGATGATAAATCGACTGAAAGTAAGAAACGAGCAATGTATCGGTTTATACTTGACACATACAAGCTTGCCGAAGAAGTTAAATCAAGTAAAAATATTTTTTTATGAAAAAGCATAATGTTTGGCTACAAAAAGAAATTATTTTTCCTGAATCCGTTAACTGCTATCGACCATCAACTTCGGGTATTCAAGGTCGTAATTCAAAGAGTTTTGCTGAAAGTTCTGCTGTTATAAAAAGGCGTAAAACCCAGGAGCTCAGAAAAAGTACTTCCGTGGAAGAACTTGTGTATGCTACTGCAATGAAAGTAAGAGAAAGTGGAGATATAAGTAGTGCCGATTTGATAGTACTTCAACTACACCAAGTAGAGGGAAACGTATAATGGAAAATGGAGGAGTCCCGAACAAGAACAATATACCAGGACACCTGAAGAGGCTTTGTCATTTATTATCTCGGGTGGTTTTACGAAGGTGGTGGTTTTACGGTGTTTTTTTTTAGTTGCAAATTATATCCAAGTTATCAAGCTATTCTACAAGCAAGAAAGACGTTTTAAGTTTACAACATTTGACTGATTCTAGAAAACGGCAATTTGATTCGGATATTTTAGAGTTAGTAAATGCTATTGAGAATGATACTGTACTAGATATATCATCTGAATATTTTTCCGATTCTGTTTAATTATTCACAAAATATAAAATGTAATTGTTTCTTTTCAATTTTTGTTTTGACTAAGGATGTTGCTCTTCATGTATAAAAACATTTTACTGAAGCAAAAAGGCTTAATTTTGTATTTTGGACAAGAATATAATCTGAGGTTATTTTGAAGGTTGTTTTTTTATTAACCCATTACATACTACTAAATATGTCGAAGTCAATGCATTAAGGGGTGCTTTTAACAAACAAATACTTCTAATTTGCAAACTAAACTGTATAATTTGTATTAAAAGTATTCTTCGTACTTGTATTAATTGATACCAATTTTTCGCTGAAGGGTTGTATTTTTCGGTAGGTTTGACAAATACGGGTTATTGATGCATAATTTCAGATTAAGCATACCCAAAAACATAACCTTACTCAATTTTTAATGTAAAATTTTTTAAAACTAAAGAGTAAACAATTTCGATCGCGTTTTTGCGTTCTGAACCACTGTCGCGACAACACATAGAAGACAGATACACACACAAACACAAGGTCTCAGGGGACCTCAAAAAAAAATTCACAAAAACTATATTCCATATAGGAAAAGTAAACATAGCCATGAAATAGTAAAACAATTGCAGCTGTTGTGACCTTGGGATTGGTCTATTTCTTCTCACTCATGAGTTAGAAAAATCATCATTTAAATAATTTTGTGCAGCCAACATGTTATGAGGTGGAGTTCCGTCATGTTGGAACCATTTCACCGTAATGATAAATTTAAATCATCGAGCATATCTTTAAAAGTTTCCTGAAGAAAATTAAAGTAATCATTTGTGTTTTCAAAAATATATGGACCGAGAATTCTTGATCCAAACATACCAAACAATGTATGGCAAATTTAATTTGTAGTTTTCTCTGTGAAACTTCTTGTGGATTTTCTTGAATCCTTATATGTTCGTTGTGGCGATTAAAAATACGACAATTAGTGTATCGTGTTTTATCTGTTTATAATATTTTTGTAGGAAATGTAGTATCCTCTTGGCAAATGTGTTTGTACCACATACAGAAAGCCATTTGATAATTACAGAATTATTATACTTAATGCTGTTTTTTTTCTTTATCACTGTAAAACTAATAATTATAATATTGCTATTATTATAAATAGAGAGCGGATAAAAAGCTTAAAAATGTAAAAAAAAGAACTTAAAAAGCACCAAATTTAGAGAAAAGAGTCATTAAAAAAACAGCAAAACAAGCAAAAAAACATTAAAACAGGAAAAAAACATCAAAGAAAACTATATTTTCTTAATATGTAATACATTTATCAATGTGTTTTACATAGAAATTCTACAAGTAACTGCTTAAAATTAAACACATTTTCTTTATTATATAAGTGTATTTAAAAATTGAATTGTAATTTTGTATACATTTCAAAATAATTAAAATCTATTCAAGACAACAGTTGACCACTGAATGTTCTAGGTAATAGTTTAAAAATACGAAAAAAAATCTACAACAATGAGTCTTACTAAGATTAAAAAACAAATCACTTATTGAAACAACTACTTCTCTGGCTAATACATCGACAGACATTGAATGATACAAAAGTAATTTACGTGTTACAAATAGCACAGCTATTAAAGCTAGTTTGAACGTATTTATTTCTGTTAAATAAACTAATATGATTAAGGATGATGATGATTGTTCTAGGTGTTCAATTGTAAAATTATGCCTTCTATCGCTCAATAAATTTTTGAAGGCGGAAAAGCTTCTCTTCACGTCCACACTTGTTATGAGCGCATTTTTAAATTGAGCTATTATAGTTGGATCCATTTGGAAATTAGGAACATTGTCGTCATTCAAAATCAAATTTATTTTGGTTAATATTAAAATTTTTTCATGTTTACCAAATACTTCTTCCGATTTTATTTTGATGTCTTGGCCAATTCATCCATGTATTTTCTAAATTGAATCTTTCAAATTGTTTATTAAATTTTTAGATACATGCAACGACATTACCTGCTTTTCTAAGGATTTTATTTAGTAGCTCAAAAAATTTAAACGGGATTTTGTGTAAGCTAAATTGTTTTGAAGCTCTTGTTTCTTTCTGGAGAAAGTCGTATATAATTTTTTAAATACTTCAAAATTTGCATACTACATCGCAGCATCTAGCCAAGTTCCCCATCGTGTTAGCACTGGCCGGTGGGGTTGTGAGATATCAGGTAATCTCTTCTTGAATAAATGTATCCGCAGAGGAGCTTTTCCATTTTTAATCTGCCTATGGAAATTTCATTCTTATTATTTCAGCAATTCGTTTATTTGATATATTGATTTAAAAAAAACACTTTTTACTTTTTTCAAAATATCTAGTTACCCTTGACTTTTTTTGAAAACATTGAAAGTGAAATTTTATTCGTGTCGTAAATCTACACTTCTTTCCCCATTTAACCGTTTTTCTATCCCTTTTAGTTTCCGAGATCCCCATAGAGAAAATCTAAAAAAAACTCACCCTGTATAGGTACAAATAATAGCTATGTATAAGTAACTTACACAGGAAAATACAGTGTTA
Source organism: Ontholestes murinus (assembly GCA_963969525.1). Taxonomy (NCBI): domain Eukaryota; kingdom Metazoa; phylum Arthropoda; class Insecta; order Coleoptera; family Staphylinidae; genus Ontholestes; species Ontholestes murinus. Next base: position 47,877,488 of record OZ018389.1, on the reverse strand, counting down.
GGGTAGCAAAAATGATAGATAAATTAAATATAAACACTGATTCAAAATAAAAGGACAAAATAAACAGAACTCAGTATGGTTGAGTATATTTGTTCAACACAAGAATTAAAGAAAACAAAAAAGCTATGAAAACTGTAAAACGAACTCTGACTCATGTTAATAGATGAATGATATGAGTTCAACTACAAACTATACACATAAGGAAATAGGGAAGAAACTGCATATTTTTGAGAGCATGGAAATAAATAATAAAAAATAAACGGGAAATCTACTAATTAGAAACCTCTTCAATTCACCGTTATTAAACCTAATTACATTAATTACAAAAACCACTCTCCCTACCCCACAAACGTAAACCTAGTATAAATAGTATAAATATGTAATTTGTTGCATCATCTCTTCGCTTGAAGAAACAACAGTGTGGCGAAATAATTCTGGCGAATAGCTACATGAATTTTCTACAGAATATTGACATCAACCATTTAAATAATGCATTCACCAATTTCATTCAATTCATTGAAGCTTACATGCATACATTTAAAATGCAAAAATTAAAATAAAACACTTCTGGTATAACATTATCTTCATGACATACAATCAAGTTAACCATTAAGATTGAAAATTATTAGAGCATGTTTAGCAGTCACATTTAACTAGAAATAGAATATTTTCAATATCAAATTAAGTTATTCTATTTTAGATTTTCTTAAATATAATAAAATATATGCTGGATCAACAAAACACATTCTGGTTTAATTCGGCGGGAGGGCAGAGAGTTCCGCTGCATGTAGGCCACAGTGGGCCCTTTTTGCGTCCTCTCATCGGAGTCCTTATTCCTTGTTACGGTCAAGCCAACCCAAGGCATTGGCAAACGCTGCAACAAGAAGTACATGTTTCGCGGTTTCCTCTTCCTCTTCACACACTCTGCAGATAGGGCTAATTGTAGATTCAGTTTGTTTAAGTGTGATCTTAAATTGCATTGTCCTGTTAGGAGCCCTACGACCTTCTGTAGGTTTTCTCTGGACAGTTGCATACAGTATCTGACCGTTTTGGTGTTCATTGCGATGAAGGGGTATTGTCCCATCGCTCCTTGTGACATCTGATTGATGCATTTTCAGTAGGCTACTCAGTCTCGTAGGGAGGGGTTCGGTCTGCATACCGTTCGTCTGGACGCCGTCCTTGCAACCATCTGCTATTCTGTTACCTCTGCTGTTGTTATATCCTTTTACCCAGTATAGGGTAACCTTGTTGTCATGAGCCACTTCTTCCAAGGCTTCGCAACATTACAGCGTTAATGCTGAGGTAATTTTGCGGCTGGCAATGGACAAGATTGGCGCTCTGCTGTCCGTTTTGCTGTATATGTTTTTTCCCTTGATCTTCTTGTCAGAGATTGCCATTGCTGCATACCCATAAGTTCCACTATTGTCGGTGTGCTCATTACCTTACCTATTGCAGTACTATTTTTTAGGGACAGGTTTTTGCAAAAAATTCCTGCACCAGACCCTGCTTCCATTGACAACCCATCAGTGTATATAAGAATGCCTTTGTGCATTCTGTATCTCAGGTCTATTTGAAGCTTTTTGATGAAAATGTATTTTCGAGGGATATTGCCCACCGGCATCATTATCTAGGGATTTCTTTTCCTGAGATCCTCTAAGATTTAATGGTGTTCATCTCCTCCGTTCCTTATAAGCCATGCTTTTGTTGGTCGAAGCCTTATGGCTGCCGCTGCTGCCTGTTCTCTGATAAATATGTCCAGGTACGTTAATAATAATAACACACATATCGGAAATAATAAGAATAAGTGGATAAATAAACAAAAACACGGCCGAATGGCACTACTACTAATAATAATAAGTGGTACAACTATAGCACAAATTGAATTCTCATAATATAATTACTGATATTTAGGGACTAAATACAATGAAGGATAATTTGGTAAAAATCAACTTTATTTGAATATAATAAATGTTAGTTTATATTATTGTATTAGTAAAATCATAGTTTTGATAAAATATAAGAAAAAATGGTGATGTGACTATCATAGTACTTTCGCTATATTTTTCTCGTAAGCTATGAGGTTTATGCAAAAAACCTATTCTTAATAATTTGTTAAATTTGGAATTCTTTACAATTAATTGTTATATAAATTTCATGTAACTACTATAGTTTATTATTAATAAGCAAAAATGTCAAAATTTTTAATTTTTCTCGGAAGTTTAGAACTTTATGAAAAATATGTTTTAATAAAACTTGTTCAGTTTCTTATTGTCTTTTACTTTTGTTTGAAAAGTTATGATGTAATATGTTTTGAATTTAGAAAAATATAGAGAAAAAAAATTACGAATGTTCATCAAAAGTTCAGTTCCAGTTTTTAACGATAAAATCTTAAGTTTAAAGTTTCATCTTAATAGGATCATTCGTTTTTTAGATACAGCGCTGACCGATTTACACACATATAGTCAGACACACACAAACCCAATTTTTTACTTTCCCTATATACAATATATAGGGGAAGTATTGCTTTCGTGAAAATTTTTTGAAAATTTTTTAAATGGAAATATCCGTTTTAAAAATTTATTATTTTTTAAATTTAAAAAAACAGATTTTTTAAAAAAAAAATTTTTACTAACGAAAAATTAAACTTTTTATTTAAACGACATATGCAAGTTAACAGCTCTATTCGTTTATCAAATGTCATTGCCGAATCAGATTTTTCCGAGAATTTTTGGATTTTTGTTTGTTTCGATTGAAATCAGAGACTTACACTTTTGTTTTTAACTCAAAAACGGCCACTGTTATCAATATTTTCAAAGAGTGATAAAAGTTTCTAAAATAAATTTTCTATTAAAATGTGGAAAAATAAATGTAGATTTACTAGCAAACAATAAAGTTCTGAGCAAAACAAATTTAGGAACACCCTGTATAGCATGGCTCCCGCGGTTCGATCGAAGTGACAAATTGTATAATGAATTTACTTGATGTTAGTTTAAGCTGTACCAAATTGCAGCACTCACCATGAAAGTTATTGAAAATATTTGGAAAAATGTGTTCAAATTTCTTAATTTTGATGGCCTGTATCTTGGTCATTTTAAGACTTTTATAATAATTATTTTTACGAATCAACATCATTTTCACTCTAGTATATGTGGTTAATTTTATTTACAGAGTCACACAATGTATATCCATAGAATTTAAATTAAAAGTCAAAGGTCTGAAAAAGCCACAGTTCGACAGTGTGGTGAAAAAAATGTCACTTAAAAAGAAATAATTAATACTGATAAAAAATATTTATTCAACTATGAATTCTTAACAAATAAATATTCACACAATCCATTAAAATATGAATAAATTTATTAAAATATGCGATCTTTATTGAAACTGTAGCTCTCTTTATCATTAAGTCTTACTCTGTTATGAACACTATCAAAATGCTCTAAAAAGTCTTATTATAACAAGCATACAAAAAAGTACACCAAACATTTTGACATGCAAATGTTTAATAAACTGAAAAAAAATAAGAACTGGTATGTTGAGGCAAAGTAATACAATACATTCATGAATCTTGTAGTAGTGGTAGTTCTATCGATCACGTGGTCCTTCCGCAGTGTTATTTGTGTGTGTAAATGAGCTTGTTACTTTAAAGGATCGCCTCAGTCACTCTAAGTACCATTAATTGTATCCCAATGGTGAATGGTACCGGTCAATTGAATAATTGCTAACCCGACCTAACGTTGATGTACTATTGCTGATGCCGTAACTGCATGCGTCTATCACCGGCGTTTAGAAACTTTTTGTAAATATTAATGATGCGGACTGTGAATCTGTAAAGTAATTTGTTTGAGCATATGACTGGAATGGAGAATACAAGAATAGCAAAACAAGTTGGAGAAATGGACTGAATCAAGAGGAATAAGAAAGAGGTGGAAAGACACCATACCAGAATAATAAAAATAAAATAATAAATTTTATGGTTTTCTACATTAATTCTCGTTTAAAAATACAAAGTATAATTTATGCCTAAATATAATGTCTTTCCTGGATATAAAGTTATTTATATTTCAAATATAAAATAATTCGATGTGAACAATTAATACTAAAACATATTATCTTTGTTTATTGGGGTAGTGTTGGATATTATTTTTAACACCAGCAAATAATTTCTTTCACCTTTCACAAAAGGATGTATCATATCAATTTTTTCTTCATTGTTATTGTTATATTTTTAATAACCGGAAAGATATTTGAGTAAGAAATGTGTAAAATAATTTTTATTATACTTATCTGAAAACACTTTGATTCCATATGCCTCTAGAATAATGGAATCGTCACTTTTTCAGGCGACCGCACAGAAAATGTTTGTTTGTGCGGTCTTTCTGTGCGCTAACCAATGTTTCCATAGTAGCAGATAAGGTTTGAAGTTTATTTTTGTGTCAGTGAAAGCCAATTTAAAAAATGTACTCAGACTTAGATGAAAATCCTGATGTTCCAGACGACATATTAGCTCAAGCGGCTCAAGTAAGTGCAGATTTACTACCGACAAAATCAAAAACAAGATACGAAAAGGAATATGAAATATTTAATGAATGGCGGGCTCAGAAGAATATAAAAAATGTAAGTGACGATGTACTTTTAGTCTATTTTTCGGAAAAGGCTAAATCTATGAAATCATCAACTTTATGGAGTAGATTCTCCATGGTAAAAAGCTGTTTGGCTATTAAAGAAAATATTGACACGAACATTTTTCGAAAAACTGTAGCATTTTTGAAGCGTCAAGCGGTGGGTTACGTACCAAAAAAATCAAGAGTTCTTACAGCAGAACAAGTAACTAAATTTTTATGTGAAGCTTCAGATGAGCAATATCTATTAGCAAAAGTAATATTAGTGTTTGGAATATTCGGTGCGTGCCGTCGAGATGATTTAATACGTTTAAGTTTAGGCGATATTAAAGATAATGGTAGTTTTCTTGTCGTGTTTTTGCGAGATGGAAAAAATCATAAATCGAGAAGTTTCACGATTTCAAATGAAGGATGTACATTCGAGCCCTGCACACTTTACCGCAAATATGCAGATTTGCGGCCTAAACATATGGAGAGCAGAAGATTATTTGTAGCATACCGAAACCGTAAATGTTACGCTCAACATGTTGGATGCCATACTATCAGTGGTATCCCCAAACTTGTTGCGAAATACCTAAAACTAAATGATCACGAAAAATATACCGGACATGGCCTAAGGCGTTCTTCAGCAACCATGTTGGTCGAAAGCGGTGGTGACTTGCTTACTCTGAAAAGGCACGGAGGATGGCGTTCTTCCAGTGTAGCAGAAGGATATATAGAAGAATCTATACAAAGAAAAATAGAAGTTTCAAGGAAATTGTTTAACCCATCTCATGCGGAAAATACAACATCTGCAATTATAACTCAAGAAAATGAAATACTAAGGGGAATAAACTTTAACAATAATACTAATTGTACGATAAACCTTACTATTAATAATAACAGTTCCAATTAAATATGATTTTCGTTAATATTAACTCTACTTATATTTTCACTATTATAGATATTACAGTTTTGAAAAAAAAAAATTATCAAAATATCTCTCTTAATATTGTTGTTTTCAAATAAGTATAATAAAAAATAGCGTTCATTACACGTCCAGAAATGGATTTTTCCGTGCTTGCATGACTTCCCGTGTTCGGCTCCGCCTCACACGGGAACGGTCACGCGCGCACGGAAAAATCCTTTTTTCTGGACTCCTAATGAAATATACTATTTAGTGCTTATGAGGCACTGAGCCACCATTATGAAACTTATTTAAGCTTTTTTCCATATTTTCATAAGATTTCAGTTTTATCTTTCAGGCCTAACCCAAAATGAATGTTCCTAACCAACATGAAAAATTTAATGAGCCTTTTGTGATGGAAGGATTACTCGATTGGGAAATCCTAAAATGGGATCTTGACAAATGGAGTTCTGTGTTGAAAGAAGAAGTCCTAGATTTTCGGATGGGCGAATCGAAATTTACAGAAGTATTTGATTTATAACTCTTTCACATACAAGGAGTAATACTGAACTGAATTTCCAGGAACCACAATGGGAAAAAACTTGCGAGAGACTTCAAGGAACTTTTGAAGATTTTTTGGATTTTACTAGGGGTAATAATGATTCATGGTTGTACTTCGATTATAAGTATTTGGCGGATCATTTTATTCAGGCGAATGAGTTGAGAGATGTAAGTAGTTTCTTCTTAAATACTTAGAATAAATATGTAATATAAAATTGTAATTACTATTACAAATAATTTGACTTAAACTTGCATATAAAGTAATTTATAGCTATTTTGACAGATGATTAACTACTGCCACTTCCCTGTCCTCAATTACAACTGCTTGCACACATCTATTCCACTCCCACTTTCACAAAGACATATCCTCATAACTCTCTCTTACTCCCTCATGTCTATCTTTTCGCTCACTTCTTCACACTCATTCACCCAATGTTCCCAATCATCTTTTCCTTCTCTACAATAGTTACATCTCATATATTCCTCTCCCTACCTACCCCTTTCTTCACTTCCACATCTGAATCTTGATAGCAACCGGACTTCTTTTCTTCTTTTATATTTTGTCAAGTATCTGTATTAAAGTATGAACAATTGAACATATAAATTCTGGTATCATAATTAAATAGTTAAATATGTAACGGTCCGATTATTATCACTGGACAATCTTATGTTCATGAAAGTATACTCCTCGCTCATTCCCTCGCACTTCTCCTCCAATGCACTTCCCAAAACTCTCCCCTATCCACCTCTTTCTCCCGACCCACACCTCGCCATTGTTACCTTATCCTCTCTTCCCATTCCGCTCTCTAAATACCTCGACTTTCTTCCACGCACCTGCCATATCCCATATCCCACATTGAACTCGCTCCTCTCTATAAACCCCTGCTTATTCTGCCTCGCCACTTCTCTTTCCTTCTCATATACCCAATCCGCCACATTCACCCCTTTCTCAAGCCATTCATTCACCACTTCCTCTGCCAATCCTACCCTTTCGTACATTCTTCTTCTTTCCGCTCTCTATCTACCCTCCACTATTTTCCACTATTAGTCTCATGGACCACCTTTGCTTCCGCTCCACCCACTCATTTCTCTTTGTCCCCCACACCTCCACACCATACGTCAAAATCTATCTCCCCCATCTTTCCCACATTACTCCCCACGCTCTTCTCGCCTTTCCTTGTACCCATCTCATGTGCTCCTCATATCCTCTCGTACACTTAAACATAAATCCCAGGTATTTGAACACTTTCACCCTCTCAATCACTCCCCCTTTTCATTTATTCCTAAACCTCATCCAATTCGTTTTTCCTACATTCATTCGTAACTCCCTCCCATGTACTTTTCCACTCTTTAAAACATCTCTATAACATCCAAACTTTCTTACTCCCAATCACTACGCCGCCCGCTTGCCCTCTCCTCAACACCTCATCCAGTTCACTTATGTACACATTAAAGAACAGAGGGCTCAGCGGACATCCCTGTCTCACTTCCACCCACGTTCTAAATTTCTCCGATAACCTTCCCCCTACCTTCGCCACACATATACTGTCCTCACAAAACTCAACCATCCCTTCACTCATCCCTCGTCTCTTCAAACATTCTACCAATCTTTCTCTCAGTACCGAATCATACGCCTCTTTCAAATCCAAAAACACCGCATACATACTTCCTCTCTCTTCTATTATTTTTACCATTCTGGCCAGAGTACATATCTGGTCCCTAGTTCCTTTTCCCGTTTTGAACCCTCACTGTATTTCTGGCACTATACCCTTCTTCTCCACTTCCTTCTCCAGTCTATTTTTGACTACGGTCATCCCTATCTTATATTTCGTTCTATTACCCTCTTCTCCAATCGCCTTCTAAAATTTCGCCTTTAGACTATCATATCCTGCCGCTTTCCCCTTCTTCACCTTATTAAATGCTCTCTTCACCTCATACTCCGTGAAGTCCTCTCCTATTTCCTACTCATCTTATCTCCTGTACCCCTTCCCTAACTCTACCTCTTTAACGACAAGTAATCCGACCCCTCCACCTCTTCCAAAACTATCCTCTTCACCTCGCTTTTCACACACCCCTTCACCACTACATAGTCTATCACTGATCCTTCTCTCGTCCCAATATACGTTTTCTTCCCTTCCCAATCTCCTTCCGTACATCCGTTCTGAATCTCCCACCCTTCTTCTATCTTCCTGCATTATTCTCCCCTCCGCATATTCACGTTTATCTTGTGATTACCTCCTTCCTCACTGATACTGCTGCCTAAGTTTCCTCTCCGGATGACGACGGTTGTCTGGATGCAGAAATTTTGCTCCGCCACGTGATTTGTTAACAAACTCGTTATATCACCCTCTACAGCCGTTTAATTTTCCCACAACCTTCCCACATCTATGTTGATATAAGCTGTGAACTGCTGTTCGAGTTTGATACACATAGAGTCTAATGAAATAATTATAAAAACCAGGACGTTTTGTCTTGTGTTGTTATTTTTGTAGACATGTCCATATATAAATCTTTTGACACTTTCCCTGTACTATAAGTTAATTAACTTTTACAATTACAATTATATTAATTTAAAATAGCCTATACATTTCTTGTTTAAATTAAAGTTTTTCAGTTCAGTTTATTCTCTATAACTTTAATTTGAAATATTTTTACCAAAAGTTTTTTTAACCCTTCTGACTAAGAACGTTTTGGTAGTACCTCACGTCTGCACACATATACACTCATAGACACATTTTACAAATGGTTTGTTAAATACTAGAATTCGAAAAAAATCACAATCTAAATAATTTCCCGTACTTCATACAAAGAAGGTAAGTAATGGAGGTTGGTTTGTAATACCTCATTTAAAGCTCTCCCTTTAAGGTTGCTATAATTTTTAAATAGCCAGGGGTCTTAAATTTTTTCAATTATGTTTTTATTTTCCTTATATAGAATATAGGGATAAAGTTTTCGTAAAAAAAATTTAATGAAAATATTCGTTTTGAGGACCCCTGAGACGTATAACTCTAACGTCTACAAGAGACTAATTTTGCAAACACCTAATTTGCACAAATTAAGTTGTTTTGAGAATTTAAAATATTCTCTCAAGTAATTTAAAATAAGCTCATCGTATATCTACTGTGTGTCCCGTTTCAAGACGAAGTTAACTTAAATTACAATTATTAGATAAAAATTTAGAAAGAATGCTTATGTGAAGAATAAGCACAAAGGGTTATTTGAAGTAACTATACATGAAAACACTTCGTAAATCTTCAAGAATGAGTCTTAATAAAGCTATAAGACAAATCACATTTGAAACAACTGCTTCTCTGGCTAATACCTCAACGGATATTGAATTATACATAAGTAATTTCTTTTGAGAAAACTCTTTAAAGTCTTCATTTTACCACAATACCGCCAAGTAGAGATTTTTCTGGTACATCATTTTCTAAAATTACAAATGATAAATAAATTAATTTGATATACGAGGGTGCGTTTTTAAGCTTGCGGAATGGAATAGAAGGGGATGAAATAATATTACAAAATTATTTTTTGTTCAATATTCACCTACAACCCTAACACATTTTTCAGATCTATGAATTAACTTGTGAATACCTTTATAAAAATGATTTATCCTTCTCTGAAAAATACGCTGTAACTGCATTTTTCACTTCTTCATCGGTAGAAAATTTCTTTCCTCGAAGCTCTTTATTCAGGTTTGGAAAGAGATAATAGTCGTTAGAAGGCACTGTCGCCATGAGCTTTCCCGCCGACTACCACATCTTGAATTTCTTATGCGGTAGTGTACCATTTTTATGCCGCTGCATGGAATCTTGCTTAGACTCAGGTTCATAGTGATGAACTTGAGTTTCGTCCCCAGTAACAATTCACTCCAAACAACCATCCTTGTCTTCATTACACAGGTTCAAAAACGCACATTAAGAGCGCTGCAGTTTTTGTGGCGGTGTGAGCAATCTGGGCACTCATCTTACACTGACTTTGACTTGTCGAGATGCGTATGAAGGATCTTAAAAATGGTTGTTTCAGATACTCCAAACATTTCTGCGTGTTGTTTTTTCTTCAAAAGTGCAACCTCCAATATTATTTTTTTCTGAAGTGGTGACATCAACAGACCGCCTAGGTTGGGAATCGTCTTCAATTGATTTTTGCCTTGCTTAAAGGGTTTTGCCACTTGTATAGCATGGTTTTTCCTGGACAAGAGTAGAGTAGAGCAGATGACATCTCTTACAATATGGTTGGAACACCTTTGCTTGGAAAGGAACTTTATAACGGCGCGAACTTTATTTTCTCCATCCTTCACAATTTGTTCCGGATTGAGTTATGATAATACTAGGTATATATTGATTAGTCACTGAACACGTTAGGTCAAATATAAAACAAAAAGAGGGACTAATACTAAAATATATTAATTAAACCAAATTCCCGTACATATTATCTTTCCTTATTTGGATGGTGTTAGTATTAGTTCTTAACACTAAACACTTGTATTGCCTCTTCTGCCTTTTATAATGTGGTTGCGCTATATTCTACTTTTTACTCGCATCATATGCTGTCGATATAACTGGATTCACATCTTCAATTACCTGAATAAGAGCTGTTTTTGTGTATTTGGTTAAGGGATATTGTGCAATTAATCAGTATGTGTTCTGACGGTGTAATTATTCTTAAAGAAACCTCAAATGAGTGGGTCAAAGGGGAACTTGCAAGAACAAACACAACACTAATAATAATATTTCACTTCATAATTTGTCGCTCCATATTCATTCACAAGCTATTTAACTTACATTTAATTACTATGTTTTAGTTTTTTCGATAGAAATAAATACATTCAGTTGGTTGAAAAAGAACACCTCAACATATGCAAATCATCTACTATCCGAAAATCACACCTTCAACCAGGATTTCCAGATTCTCCCCACATATTTTTTTAATAATACCTTTTACTAATAGTTAAGATTACCAAAATACAACCAAAATAGTTATTCCTTTTATTTTAAATTATCAAAATGAAAGTGAAAGCCTCCACAATGACTTATTTACTTTTATTTTTATCCTTTTTTTATATCACCTTTCAAAGTAAATTTTTTTGTTCGCAATGTTAATTTTAACACGATTCCACGATACATTTTTGAAAGTATAATATTTACTTTTGGTTGTTGGTATTTTGAATAAAATCACATTTTATTCGAAAAAAATGGTTTTACATTAGGCAAAAGTGTTAAAACAAATTCTTAAGAGGCACGATTACAATGAAGAAAGTACACGAACATGTATCTATGTGATTTTCCATAATTTGTAACTACTATACATTACATGAGATTCAAATTACTTATTATTTTAGAACATAAAATGGGATCAAGTTGGATTAGTTGGCAAAACCTCTAATGATAGTACCATTTGGATTGGAAATAAAGGTGCACACACTCCCTGCCATATGGACACATACGGATGCAATTACGTAGCACAAATTTTTGGCAGGTAATATTCATAAGCTGTACATTATCACTTTTCAAAATTTATATAGTTCATATCCTTATGAAACCATGGTTCATTAAAATACAGTCATTAATCTCGTGATATATAGATTTTTCCGTACAAAAACCGACATAATTAAAACAATTTTAAATTTATTATAAGCGAAACCTATCGTTTTATAAATAAAGGTGTTGAAATGGTTCGCATTTTAATGAAATTTTTGTATGTAATAATTTTTTTATCTACGATCGTACAGAAAGTAGACGCTTTTTGCATCATTTTTCATTGTAAAAGTGGCTTTTTAAAGCACTAGTGCTTTTTTACGTTTTTATTGCACGGTAATGTCAAACTGTTTTTATTGCACAGAATTGTCAAATTTGACAGATGAATATATTTCGACGAAAAACTTAATTTTTTATTAATTGATACAAATAACTAATAAACTATAAATAAAATATATAATACAAACCAAATGGCAGATTTAAGAACTCTGAAGATTTCATTTAATGCAAGTCGAAGTGATTACAATAAAGCGAACATTTTTTCCATAAATAATAATGGCGGCCGACATTTGTGCAACTTGTTTACTGGTTGCTAAGTAACGCTTTCATTAGTGCACTGCGGGTAAAATATGTTTTCATTAATTGAATTATTGAAATGACATTAAAATATTACTCATAAGAATATATTCTTTGAAACCCTTTACGATCGAAGATAAAATTTTGTAAGGCACACGTGTAAAAAGTTTCTTTTATTGCACTCCTGGCTTTAAAAAAACTCGCTCGTTCCTCGCTCGTGTTTTTAAACGCCAGTTCGTGCAATAAAGCATCACTTTTTACACTTGTACCTTAAATAACTATTATCTACGATCGTACAGAAAGTAGACGCTTTTTGCATCATTTTTCATTGTAAAAGTGGCTTTTTAAAGCACTAGTGCTTTTTTATGTTTTTATTGCACGGTAATGTCAAACTGTTTTTATTGCACAGAAATGTCAAATTTGACAGATGAATATATTGTAGCACAAATTTTCGACGAAAAACTCGTGTAAAAAGTTTCTTTTATTGCACTCCTGGCTTTAAAAAAACTCGCTCGTTCCTTGCTCGTGTTTTTAAACGCCAGTTCGTGCAATAAAGCATCACTTTTTACACTTGTACCCTAAATAACTATAAATGGTAGTCAATTTCTTCAATATTATTGACTTCAATATATATTTTCTGTATATTGAAGGAATTAGACACACGTTTCGTCTTTTATTTCGTTCTTTCCTGGTCATCATAGGTTGATGATAGAACAAGATACATATATACGATTCTTAGTACGAAATTGCATGACTCACAGTCAGCTTCACTATACATCTTACTCGCACCTCTTATAATATTCTAGAGGTAGCTTCTATCTGTGCACAATAGATATATAGGTATCACATATCATGCTTTTGCTAGTTCGAGTTATTCTGCTTTAATGTAAGACTTAAAATCCATTGGTTAATGCTAATCGATAGGGATAGTCTTCTAATTTAAACTACCCACTCGTTATAAATTTTGGATATTGCGTCATACAGTTGTACGGCTATAGTAAATTTTGTGCTTACGAGGTATATCCGGAAAATAGTACCCGTTTACACCGTGCGTAGCACTGGCGAATAGAATATCCGCCGGATGTGTCATAATATGTTCAGTTGTCTTTCAGTTGTCTATGTACAATGTTATGTCTCGCTAGTCAATACTGTGCTATTTATGTGAGTGTTACAGGTTATATAGGGTCATTGTGAGGTGAATTAACCTCTAGTAAACTGCGACCTAACAGATCTATTGTTCTCCCCTTAACCAACCACTTGCTAAGCAGTCCCATGACCTCTATGAACCTGATAACTTTCTTGGGGGTGATGCTGCTCACTTCTTCGTGGGATAATCGGTTCCTGCCCTAGTGTGAAAAACGCTTGTGGGCAATCGCGACACAAATGCATAGTATGTTCTCGGTCGTTTCATCTGCCGAATCTCACAATCTGCAATTTCCGCTTTCCTCTTCCAATTTTCCACAAATGTACCGGAGGGCATAATGCCCTGCTATGAGCCCGGTGAATGTTTTCAGCTCGTTCCTAATGAGTTCAAGCACCTTATGGCTGTGATCGATGTTTCAGTACTCTCTTCTGTGGGTGGTTGTCCGCAAAACGGCCCTGGTTCTATAGGAGTGGCATTTGCGCCTTTTTGGTGAGTTCATCTGCCACTTCGTTGCCTTCGATACTTCACATGGGGGGTCAACCAGTTGTTCTTCGCCAGTTGCGAGAGGAATCGTCGACATTCCCAGATACTCCGTGAGCCGTGGCTGTAGGCTGGAAAGGTCTCTAATCCGGCTTGGCTGTCTGAGCAAATTTACATATCAATTGCTTGCATGGTTTTAGGGTCGTAAATTCCTATTCCAGTACTATTATTCTTGGCAACTCTTTGACTCTTCAATCAACACCTTAAACGGTATTTCGAATTCAAGCCTTCCGGACTGATGTCCGTTACTTTGGATAGGAGGACCGGGACGACTTGCTGGAGTATTTCTAAGTATCCTGTTCAGTCTCTCAGCAGTGTTTTCTTCCTCTGGTGTAGTTGGAGGGCCGCGGTGGGAGACCTATGATTGCCTCCATTCACGCGGTAGGGGCCGTTTGCATGGTCTCTCTGATGCTTATATATGATAAACGTTGAAGCCTACCCAGCTTCTTTTTTGTGTCTAGTTTTTGGGTTTTTGGCCACCACACAAGGGGAGCATAGTTGATATTAGGCACCACCGTCGTTCCATACAACCAATACGTTATTTTGGGCTTTAATCCCTAGGTTTTTCCCATTAGACGCCGACGCCATATCTTTGGCCATGATTTGTGATTCTATATCAGTTTGGCATCCAGAATTACACCCAGATACTTCACTTCGTTGGAGAGGTTTATTTCCATTCTATTCAGCGAAAGAACCTTTATTACAGCGATGTTATCTGCGTAGCATTGAGTTATAAGGTTCATTTCGCGCAGTTCATCCAGGAGTCCGTCCACCACAATAGACCATAACAAAACTCTCCCCTGAGGACACCCTTTTGCTACAGTCATAGAGGCTGCAGATCCTACTAGAGAAGCTGATTCGGCTTTGAAGCATTGACTCCACCCATCTTGTCGTGAAAGGATATATTCCTTTATTCATAGCCGCTCGTTTTATTGCAAATAATAAGGTGTTAAAAAATGAGGTTAGGCTGTTGGGTCTATATGATTTAGGTTCATCTAATGGCCTATTTCCCACTTTAGGTATAAATACCACTTTTGTCTCCCTTCAAAACCGGGGTATGTAGTGCATAGCTTATCTTGTATATCTCCTTGAGTCCTGGAATAATACTCTCTTGGGGATTTATATGGCTTGAAGCTATTTATGGTCTAAGTCATTTTGCTGAGCGGGAATATTTTTCCCGCTGAGTAGCGACTGTCTTGACTGGGGCAATGAGCTCCTGTGTCGGTAATAGCCGCAACTGTATCTTTAGCAATCACGGTAAATGACTACCTAGGAGTAGCTCTAACGTTCCTCGAGAAGTTTACTTCCTTTACCGGGCAGTTTTTCTCATAGGCTGCTACGATGGTATCACAACTCTGTTCTAATAGTCGCAATGTTATATTGGAGGCCCTGAAGTTCGGACAGTAGGCACTCGTTATATAGTGCCCAGTCCGTTCTTTGTGGCAGTCTACTCTCTGATATTTCCGTACTCGCAATATTTGGAAGCACTCCCACTGTCCATTTATTTAAGGGTCTTTTTTCCTCATGAGGTGGTGTCGTTTAGCGTCCCTGCACTGCGGTCTCCGTGGTCTTTTTGTGCGCCTCTGGATGTTTTACTTCCTTTGTAGTCCTGTGTCTTCTATGGAGTCCAGAAATTTCTGCCAGGGATGCTCTTTAGTTGTTCTACAGGAAGAATTTCCATGCTTTCTCGTTTATATACCTCGTAAGTACTCAGTAGGTATTGAGAAGCTTCCTCTTCTTCCAAACACCCGCGGCATAGGGGACTTTTCTCAATTCTCATCCTATTTTGTGCTTATTCAGGTCACAGTGCCCAGTGACTAGTCCTGTGATTTTCTTAGTTTCAATTGGCTCAGTCTTGACAGCATCAGCATGCTGTCAGGTACCGGACCATCTAGGAAGAGACTCGTATTTGGCTATGCCATTTTCTGTGCTAATTTGCTAGCTTTCGTCGGATTATTTCTTTTCTGGTTTCATGGGGTATACCGAAAGCGGGTTCAGGTCCTATGAATTCACCTGCTGGCCCTTGTTTGGCCAGTAAGTCGTCCTCCAAGTTTCTTTGGTTCTTGGGTATTCATATTAGCTGTGTTTTTCTTGCTGTCGCCAGTGCGTCCAGCCTGTTTATGCATATCATGACCAGCCTGGACTGCACTATCAGCGAAGCTAGCGCTATTTTGGCTGCCTGGCTGTCCGTCATAATGGTAAGTGGTCATTTGTTATGTCAATGGCGGCATTTCGGCCTGGAAGATGGAGGCATATTTCCCCAGAGCAATCGCTAATTGTTTGCTCCAGTTGCACCCTCCATATATACCACCCCCGGTTCCTTTAGTATTTTTGGCCCCGTCTGTGTACCAAACGGTTCCTTTACTCGTTCCCGGGTATGTTCCATTTGTCCATTCACTCCGCTGTGGTATGATTGTTTTGAATCTGCGAGATGGGTGTACGATTTTAGTGAAATCGGACCTCATTTTAGAATCTCTTCTTCTCGTAGTACTTTAAATGTTGCTGGTATTGATGACCCCCATTTAAATTGTGTTCATTTATGTACATTATAATATGTGTTCCATGGCTGCCGTGTGCGTTGTAATGACCGCCTCCTCTACCAGCCTTGGAGCAGTCCCTTGAAGCCTTCCTGAACCTTGGAGGCATGTTGGCCTCTGAGGAACCAGTTGTGGTTTGCGGCGGCAGACTACCCTGCGGAAGCATTTCCAGAGTTTCGCTCCTGCCCCTTCATCAGGCTTCACTTTTGTCTGCGGCTGTATCTCGCCGTCACGGTACCCAGCGAGGTACCATGGACCTAGCATCCACTGAATCAACCTTCTAACTGCCCGGAAAGTATCCCACTAGGACGTCGTTGTGCGGCATTTCTTCCGCTCAAACGAATTTTATTGCTGCACCCTTCCAGGGAGCGATCTCGGCCTGATGCAACTTCAGCCACGTGAACTCCAGTATGGACTCTATTTGTTACACTGACAGGAGAGTAGCAGGATAGCCTTGTGCTATAATACCAACCTTTAGTCATTGCACAGCCTGACTGTATGTTTTTTTGCTTCCCCTATTTGACGTCACTCGAACTTGTGCTTATAAGGGTCTTGGTATGCCCCTGCACCCGCTTTAGAGGTGACATGCTGCTCGTGGGAAAAGAAGGGATGCTTAGGAAGGTATAGTGATATTGGAACAGCGGACAGCTGTTTCATTAGTCGGATTTTACGACAGGATAATAAACCGTGTATGTATTCTGTTATGGAATTTCATAACCCGGAATCCGGATCCCGCTTCCACACGGGCGAGTGTGTTTATAACGTTGAAGAAAATAAAGAACGCCGTTAGTTGTGAATTTAGAGCTGAGATTAGATTTCTCAGCGCAAAAAAAATTGCGATATTTATTGCCAGTTGAAGGAAGTGTATGGAAAAAAAATGTTATGCATGAGTTGTCTGTTCGGCGCTGACATTGTAATTTCAGCTTAATAAAAGAGATCCGTGATGATCATCGTTTGAGACGGCCTTCGGTCATTATTAACTACTGAAATCAATCAACGTTTTATAAATTCATAAAATTCATACTATTTGTTTACAAAACTAAAGGACTTTTTTTATAGGAAAGAAATTTGAAAAAAAACTGAACTGAAAAACTTGTCACACACTTGTTACGACAAATTATTAAATTAGCATGGTGATTATGTAGAAAAGTAGTTTGAAGAATTTCTTTATATATAAAACGTTAAAATTTGTTAATATATACCTAAAGGGGTTCTACAGATTACCCTCATAGATACATATAAAATAATTTTTAAAGTGTTTCGGAATTGTCTTTGAGGATTTTATTTTGCTGTAATTTCGAATTCGCAATTTATTATAAAAAAGACAAAAGACACTAATTAGTTGTTTCATATATACTTGTAATCAATATAAGAAGAATTCAATAAAAAATATAAATGTTATTATTATTTAGTTATAATGTATTTATTCTTCTTCCATGTGTAAACGGAATACTTGTGTGTACCGCCATTTCTCCTCTTTCCGACTATGGCCAAAAAAATCAATATTTTTTTCAGAAAACTCTGGTTATTGTTCCCTCCAGACCAAAACCTTCGGCCCACTAGGATGCCTTATGAAGAGTCCAGTATATATTCGGCATTAAATTTTTATTCTCCCAAAATAAGTGAAGAATATAAGGGTAATATTGCTTGTAAAGACACAGTTTTATTGAAGCAAATTAATCATGCACTTATTTTAGATTTATCTGGTTGTAGAACCGTAATCTTGCAACCAGGACAAGTCTTGTTTATTCCAAAAGGTTGGTGGCATTATGTGGAGAATTTAGAAACTGCAATTAGCATAAATATTTGGGTACCATTGCCATCAGACCACGAAAGTAGAATTGAAGAAGCTATAGCTTTATCTCTTATGAGCTCTTTAACAGGTTGTATGGATAATGAAGAGCATGGAAAGATATTAAAAACAAATGTAAGTTTTGATAGATTATTTATATATAATAATATATGTTTTTAGATAAAACGATTTCGATAAATGTAAGTCTACCAATTAGTGCGTGCGGAGTGCAAAGTTGAATCTTTAAAATCAAACACTTACTTTACACTTAAATTTGATCGCAAGTATTTTTGATTCATATTAAGAAATAAATCATAATATTGTCATGAAAAAGAAAACTTACTATTTACGTGAAGTACTATTACATACGAGAGTCATATTCGTGCATAATTGATTTACAAATCGCGGAATGTATTACACTTTTCTATGGCGAATAAATCATATTATAAACCTGTAAAAATGTATTTTTTTAATAAAAATTTTAATTATTAATATAATTTCTTCGGTGTTTCGTATTCGTCAAATAAGTATTTCTGTACTATAGGAATTTATTATTAAGTAAGGTTAAATATATTCCAAAAGTTTTTCGTAATTTTTTTATTGTAACGTTATAAAATTATGAATTCAAATAGTTGGCTGAGGCGTAAAAATGTTAATACAATTATACTAACAGTAAATAATATAATACTAGAACAATATCAATAACATTGTGAACATTCTGTTTTGTAGAAAAGAAGGACAGGAAAGAAAATTATTCAAATTAATTCAACTTTCAAGACAAGATGTTTAAGATTTGGATAGTTTTAGAATTATTTAATTAATTAATTATCAGCTCTAAAATAGCTATGTCAACATCATATTCTTACTGTTTTGTTAAAACAAACTATTGATATCATATGTACTCGTTTAAAATATTGATTGTAAGCATGTATTCGTTTTAGGATCAAAAGTTACCAGGTACAAGAGAATGCTTAGAGATCATCAATAATTCTGTTGAAAAATATAAGGAATTTATGAAGAAGTCTATCACAAATCAGGATATATGTACCAAGATAGATTTTGATATTACACGCTTCATAATAAAATTAAATGAATTATCACATGAAGAGTTAATGGATGTAATTTTAAAACAATCTCAACGATTTACCGTTGTGGAAGGATGCCAAAAGGAAAAATCCCGATTTAATGACATAATAAGTGCATTTACACATCCAAATGTTATTGAGACAATAAAACAAAAGTTATTAAAAGTATAAATTATTGATAAAATGTATATATTTTTATTTTTCTCTGTTTCACATTTTACGCATTACCTGTAATATTTAATTCACACAAAAAGCATAAAAACATTCTTTATTTTATTTTTATTTGTCGACTTGTCTTTAATCTTTGTTATATCCCTTTTATTCCACTAATGGTATTTGAAGTTGTATTGAACTCAACGTTGGTATTTATGTATTTACACTGTGATCACGAAACATTTTACCTTGGCAACCTTGTTATTTGAGCACAATGAATAGTATTTGCAACAAAATTACGAAATACTATATTTTGGTATCAAGAAAATTCAAGAGTAAAATTAATTAAGTAATAACAAATATTGGTCATTTACGTAGCTGTAGAAAAATGATGAATGCTTTAAAATTAGGACACATTTCTTAAATCTATAGCAGTAAATAACACTCATTATTAGTTCCCTGGCTAATAACATGTCGTACATTGAATTATATAAAAGAAATTTGTGTGTATTATTTGAAAGCATAACTACCAAAACATGCCATTCTCGTATGTTGAGCTGAATAACTAATCAAACGGTTATACCACATGTTCCATTTAGAGCCACGCCATACATTTTTGTTTTAATTTATTTTTTCTCTGTTGGTTGACTTGAGTTGGCAAGTAAGTAATTTTTGAAATCGCTCAAATATAGCCTTTCTTTATTTTTAAGAATGATCTGTGTTAGTGGTGTAATTTGCTCGATATCAGTCACGTTGATGTTTCTTTAGATGCAGATGATACGTGATTATTTTGTTGCTGTTAGTTATGAGATATTTCTAAAATGGAGAGATGAAACGAATATTTTCGGAATATTTTACTTTTTTATTTCCATAAAGAAAAAAAGCTGATCAAGCTCACAGAAAGATATGTGAAGTTTATGGAGATTTTTGCGTTTGTGCCAAAATTGGTTTAAAATATTCACTTTTGGAGATTTTTTTCTTAGAGACAAACAACAGAAAGAAGACTACTGAATACACGTTTTGACTAAAAGCAGATCAAACCATAAGAAAAGTTACTTCAGAATGTAACAACAGAAAGACTGTTATCTACAGACTTTTAAAATATAATATCTATTAGCATAAAGGACTGTTCGCAATGTTTTTTTAAATTTTAATGTAAAAAAAAGGAAATTATCATATTTAATGTGTCTTATAAAAGAATATAATACTTATTTCAAATACTTAAATAACGCTCATCATTCAAACAATTAAAACAAACAAATATTGTTGATTAGTGTTGTCCAAAAGAAAACTAATACTGTTTTAACTTCCAATGTGTGCTAGTGTTAGACAATATTTAACTTAAGTGCTTTAATAATTATTTTGGCATTGGACAACATGGGAGCAGGTTATTTACAATATGATACATCACAAACTCTATATATTTGAAATTATGGTGGATGTTCAAAATAATATTTACGTGAATAAATAGAAACGAAGTAAGAACAAAATTCATTGAACATTGATAAAATAAAATTATTAGACGAGGACGGATAGTCTTGATAATATTTATGGAGGTGCGATGCAATTATACAAATGGTAATAATAAGAGCGTTTTTAAAAACTGAAGTTATATTTACACATTTGAATGTGGCAGTTAAATCGGTTTTTAATTTTGGGGCATTTCAAAAAATCCTGCTGCTCTGCATTTCCTTGCAATCCTATGTCTAATAATCACTATTGATGTTTTCGGTGTTTTTAAAATTAATAAATATTCCCTACTTCACTTATTTATTAAGCGTTAGATTTATATTTCGTTCATAAAGTGTACATTATTAATGGGTGACCAGTGGTACCATTAACCATTGGGATACAATTAATGGTGCTTTAGAGTGACGGGGGCGATCCTTTAAAGTGACAAGCTCATTTACACATACACACAAATACACATATAACACGGCGGAAGGACCAAGTGGTCGATAGCGAAAAACTACTACTTAAGCGCGACAGTTGTAAGTAAATGGTCTTGTTACTGACCATTGACTAAATTGAAGAATACGATTAAATTGTATATTGCAGTTAAGAATGTACTAATATTTACAACCGATTCACAAACGAATATGTCATCGCTTAGTTGTTTACTTGTTTTTACATGACGTTTTCTCTTGGCACTTTTGATCTTTTTCTTTTGTTGTTAGGAGGAGCCTAATTATTAGTGGAGTTGTCAAGGTTGTGCTAATCTCAGCGTCGCACAGTGGGCCAAAGCATGAAAAAACCTGGTCAAAATATGATGGCGTGTAAGAATATTCTTCAACTTGTTTCCTATACAGTTTTTGGCCAGAAAAAAAACCCCAAGGACAAACAAGGCCCGGGCCACAAACAAAGAAGGCACCCCAAGGGCAAACAATGTCCGGGGGTGCTCATAAATCCGAAAAAGGACCCACAAAGAGGACCAGATCGGATAACAGCACGCCTAGGAAGACCAAAAAGAACAAAAGGGACGGGCGAACCTTTACGGAGGCCGTAACATCGGTCAAGGTTGCCATAGCATGCCAGAGGTTCTCAGAAACCCAGCTCGATAAGGACAAGCTGAAGGCAGTCCAAGAAGCCATTATGACGGCATATGAGCACATCCCGGAGCAAGGGCCACAAGTACGCTTCGTGAAGTGCACACAGAGACCGGGGTATCTAACGATAACCTGCGCCGAGGAAGCCAGCGCACAATTGCTAAGGGAGACAGTCCCAATCCTGACACCGTGGGAGAGAGCATCTCTCAGGGTGTTGAAGGGGAACGAGATTCCCAAGCCATATATGTGCATGGCATACTTCCCGGATGAGGGGAATGATAGAGTGGAGGCCGACAGGATCCTGAAACGATTGAGAATCGGAAGTAGGGGCCTAAACACACACCTGTGGACAGTATGGGAGAAAAACCCGGAGGCTAAAGGTGTGATATTAACATTCTCCATTGACAAAGAGTGCAAAGAGGAACTATCCAAATTGGACAATTACCCATTCTTCGGATACGGGAGGATTCGGCTGCATATTAAGGAGAATAGTAAGACAACGGGAGGAGTAAACCAAGGTAGAATCCAGAGGCGACCACCCTAAAGAAATCAGAGGAGACCCAAGGCACCAGCGAGGCCGGGGAGAACGTAGAGCTAGGGCAAGACTCTCCCAAAGAAGGTCAACCCTCCGCCAGCGGGATCAGTCCCCTCTTAAGGCCATCGGCCAAGGGGGAGGCGGATCCGATGGAGGAGAACAAGACCGTGAAGATGTCCCTCCTCTTCAGTAGCGGAAGAGGAATAAAAATCCTGCAGGTGCACCTTCAACACGCAAAAGCCGCATCGGCAACGCTGTGTAGGAGGTTCAACAAAGAAGGCATAGACATAGCCCTCCTGCAAGAACCTTGGTTATTCCGAGGAAAGAAACAGGCCTAGCGCCACAACACTTTCAGGTAATATACAGCCCAAACGATGAAAGGCCCAGGACATGCATAATTCACAGTGATAGAGTCAAGTGTACACTAATACCGCAAACTAAAGATTCTGTTACATGTCGGCTAGGGCGGAGGAAGGAGAGAGGAGCTGGGTCATCTGCTCAGCATACTTCCCAGGAGATGAGAAAGTATGTCCTCCGCGTAAACTAAGCGACATAGTTGCATACTGCCCGGAGAAGGCATACTAACTCGTAACAGGGTGCGACGCCAACGCGTATCACACGTTCTGGGGTAGCTCGGACATCAACAAACGAGGTGACTCTTTACTTAACTTTATCTCAGCAGAGGGACTTATAGTGACCAATATTGGTAATAAGCCGGGAAAGTGAGTGATAATATAGCTAATTGGCATGTGTCAGAAGAACCATCGTGCTCCGACCACAGGCAAATCCGCTTCGATCTAGTCACATCTCTCATGACAAGCAAGTACAGAAACCCAAGAGAGACGAACTGGGTAGGATATAAAGAGTCCCTCAGAGAAGCTCTCAAGGGAGGTACAGCATCGACAATGACGCCATCAGGACGGCTTATCTGGAAAACTGCCCGGAAAAAAACAGCCAAGCAGAGAGGCTGCGGAACAGTCTGGTGGAACAAGAACCTCGAAAAGAGACACCTATAGAGGAAAGCTCACTCCATATAATAAAGAAATCCGAAAAGCCAAAAGGGACTCGTGGAGGAAGTTCTGCGAAGAAATTAACGACATTCCGGCATGTTCAAGAATTCACAAAGTCCTGGCTAAGGACGGTAGTGTTGCCAAAGAGGTAGGCTTCCTCAAGAAACCGGAAGGAACCTACACAGAAACAATAGAGGAAAGTCTCAAGGAACTATTAAAAGTCCACTTTCCAGCCTTAACCATTCTGGCAGAACATAACAAGCCAGACAATCCCAGCCAAAGACCTAAAAGGTCCGACCGAAAGGACTGGAGATTAGCCACGGAGATCACAAGACCCACTAAAATTAAATGGGCCATCAGCAGGTACAAGTCCGCGGGACCGGATGGGATTTATCTCATTCTGTTACAAATGGGCATAGAGGAACTGGTGCCGCACCTATCAAAAATCTTTAAAGCCTGCCTGGCATGAGGATATATACCAAAATCATGACAAAGCGTAAGAGTAATCTACCTGCCCAAGGTAGGCAGAATAGCTGAACTAACGCCAAAGTCATTCAGACCTATCAGTCTATCTTCATTCTTACTAAAAACAAAGGAAATATTGATAGATAGGCACATAAGGGACGAGATACTGGGGAAAGATCCCCTCAACAACAGGCAATATGCATATCAGCCGGGTAAGTCAACGGACTCGGCGCTGGACGACCTAAACAGGCTCATCACAAAGCCAATGGAAGACAAAGATATAGCCATCGCCACGTTTCTGGATATAGAAGGGGAGTTTAACAACGTCACAACAACCTCACCTCTCATATCAATGGACAATCATATCCACTTTGGGGGGCCATACCATTAAGGTTAAGTCAGGGGGAGGCTGCCCACAAGGAGGAGTGCTGTCTCCACTGCTATGGGCAACACTAGTAGATGACCTTCTAGGAAAACTGTCCAAAGAGAATATCCTCTGCCTAGGGTATGCGGATGACCTAGCCATTGTCATCACGGGCCGGTTCGAGGGAGTTGTCTCGGAGCGAGCACAAAGAGCTCTAAACATAGTAGACAGTTGGTGCAAACAGGAGCGACTGGCAATCAATCCACAAATTGTCATCTTCACAAAAAGATGAGCACTGCAAGGCCTAAAGCCACTGAAGCTCGGGGGTACGGAAATACCCTTCGTAGGGGAGGCAAAGTACCTAAGAGTAAGCTTTGACGCCAAAATGACGTGGAGACCACACATCACAATAGCCACTATAAAAGCAACAATATCATTGAGCAGGTGTCGCAGAATGTGCGGAAAAAATTGGGGACTAAACCTTAAAATGACTCTATGGTTTTACACCAGGGTGATAAGACCCATGATAGCCTATAGAGCAGTGGTGTGGTGGACTAGGACAAAGCAAAAGGGGGCGATAGGACTCCTGAGCTGTACACAAAGAATAGAATGTCTCAGTTCAACAGGAGCCCTAAGCACCACCCCAGCAGCAGCCCTAGAAGCTATCTTGATCGTACCACCATTACAAATCTTCATTCAAGGAGAAGTCAGGTCCGTATCATATAGACTGATGCAAGGACAGTCTCACCAAGGATACCACGATGTTCCAAGCAGAGGCGATAGCTCTTCACTACTGCAAAAGAGAAATAGCAAGACAAGACACCAAAAGTAAGTCAATTGCTATATTCTCTGACACTCAGGCGCTTCTAAGAGCACTAAGCTCCATACAGGTCGAATTTAAGCTAGTGTGGGACTGTATACGTGCTCTTAATGAACTTGGCTGTCACAAAAGTAACAATCACATGGGTCCCAGGACACGGAGGACATCCGGGGATTAACAAAGCAGACGAACTGGCCAAACAAGGCTCGTCAAAAGCAGTAATTAGCCCGGAACCCTCCTGCGGAATCTCCAAAACCGCAGTCAAATGATCCATAAAAAATGGGTGGAGACACATACCTAGTGGACGAACTCACCAGAACAGAGACAGGCGAAACAGTTCCTTAAGAAACAATCGCCAAAATCACGACCAAACTTCTGAAACAAGACAGAAAAATGGTCAAAACAATAGTAGGTCTGATAATAGGACACTGCAAGCTCAACAAACATATGAGCAAAATAGGCCTGGTGGAAGAAGCACCATGCAGATTCTATCTAGAGAAAGAAGAAGACTCGTTCCACATCCTATGCCACTGCGAGGGTCTAGCAAGGATTAGATATCAAAAGCTGGGCACTAAAAAACCCAAGCGCGGAGACCTATACCAAAGCCCTTCTGGCAGGACTAATAGGACTAATCAAAGAGGCAAAGCTAGAGCTGGTCATCTGAGATAAACAGGGATCCACATTGAAGTTGTTTGCGGAGGGTCGCCATCCACGATCCCTTGCGTTGGATGTTTCCGTATTTCACCCATTTTTCATCACCAGTAATCATTCATTTCAAAAATGGGTCAATTTCGTTTCGTTTCAACAACATATCACTTATGGTAATTCGGTCAATTAAATTTCTCTCCGTTAATTCATGTGGTATCAAAACATCGAGCTTCTTTTTGTAGCCTGCTCTCTCTCTCTCTCTCTCTCTACTGACCGGCCAACGCGAGGTGCATCTTAAACATCCAAATTTCCAGAACGGAATTTAGCAAACCACTCCGGGGTCCTTTGTTCACTATCAGCATTTTCGCTGTACACTTCACAAATTTTTTGGCATATTCTTGCAGCGGTTTTACCTTTTTTATAATAAATATTCACTCATTTTCAAATTAATATAACTTTTTACACGAACAACGAATTAGAGGACTATCTTGGCAAAAATGTGAGCTGGAATGTTTCATTTTAAGCATAGTTTTATACGAGACAATCGGGTGAATGTTGCTCGAGATAAGGTATCAGAATCGGCTTGCGGCGAAAAATCGCGGAGACTTTTAAACGGTCTGTTAAATAGAGAAAATAGTGTAATATAAATTTTATAGACTCCGAAAACATACAGAAATGGTGTAACTTCAAAAATCGCAATCGCATTCGGCGTCACCTTCTTCCACTTCGTCATCGCTCTCATTATATCCCTCGATATTTTGGTTTAAATATGGTACAGGTAATCATTCTCCAACATCTGGTGGTAATGGTTTGCCATCATCTGGTTTTGGAGGCTGCAAGGATGAACACATCTGTCATTATTTTTACACGGGAACATTTTCTCGATAAATTTTCGCGAAAACGACGTTTTTATTCCAGGCTTTCTGCGCTTCCTCATATAACTGACCAATTGGAAGCATTAAAGCTTCCATGATGGCGTAACCGTGACTTAACATAATGTGTACAAAAGTTGGCATGGGATACTACGACCACAATTCAACATAACACTTCGCAACACCAAGATTATAATTATTGAATATCTCAATATTGATGGCACATCCGCTCGACATCGCTTGTAACAAAATTTTGCTGATCGCTATAATGTTTTCATCGACACCCAATATTTTCGAAGTTACTGACAGGTTTAAAAAAAACGTCTAACCGTGTTACCATCATTCGATGGACATATCAATAATCAAAACTTTTGGGGATGGTGGGTGGTTTCAATAAGGGTTGAACACTTTACACTAATAATATATTGATTAACTCAAAACTTCGTTACATGCTTTCATCTTGTTGCAGAGGAGAGTGCTGACACAAGCTATGTTGCCACTTCTATTCTTAACATACATATGCAACCTACGTTGCCACTTCTATTCCCAACACCCCTCCTCGATTTTTACATATTAACTTTTTTCTTAACATTACAAAACATAAAAATCGTTTCTCTTACAATCTAGTTCATAATACAAATAAAACTTTTTAACAAATATTTAGGATATTTCTGTTGTAACTGAATTGTTCATAACTTAGTGCTTTAGTAAACATATCCGCCAGGTTCTCAGTAGAACTTACATATTTTATATCTATCTCCTTTGAGTTTACTTTATCTTTAATAAAGTGATATCTAATATCAATGTGCTTTGATCGTTTACTATTTTCGTAACTATTCGCCATATCAATCGCACCCTTATTATCTACATACAATACAGTTTTTACATTTTCATTAAAATCTTCACTTAACTGTTTAATATTTATTTGTTCACATACGATGACAGTTGCAGCTATATATTCTGCTTCTGCAGTTGATAAAGAAACACATCCTTGTTTTCTGGATAACCATGATATAACATTTTTACAATACATTGTTACTGATCCACTTATGCTCCTCCTATCTTTTTTGTCGTTTGCATAATCTGCATCTGAGTAAGTTTCAATTGACATTTGATTTGACTTTACATATGTTAATGACAAATCTATAGTAGTGTATAAATATTTTAACACTCTTTTTGCTTCTAACCATGCTGATTGCGTTGGTTTATCTAGACATTGACTCAAATAGCTTGTTGCATAGGATATATCTGATCTAGTGCCTGTACTTATATACATTAATCCTCCGATTAATTCCCTATATGGAACATCAACAATCTCTTCGCTTGAATCTATTTGATAACCTTTTGTTATTGGAATCTTTGCTCCTTTACACTCTATCATTCTAAATCTTTCAACCATTTTTCTTATATGTTTACTTTGAGATAACTTTAATTTTTCCTTTGATCTTTCTATTTCCATACCTAAGAAGTTTTTTACATTGCCTAAATCTTTCGCATTATATTCTTTCTTTAGTTCAGATATAATAAACTTTACATTCTCGTCCCTTCCAGTTATAAGTATATCGTCTACAAACACAATTAACCATACATTCTCACCAATATAAAAACAACAATCATTTTTAGATCTTTCCAACTTGATACTACTTGCAAAACTATTAAACGTTTCGTTCCAACATTTTGGGCTTTCCTTTAGTCCGTACAAACCTTTATTCATTTTAAAAACTTTATTCCTTTCAATATTTATTCCTTGTGGTGGATTTACATAAATTTCAGATTTTAAGTTGCTGTTCAAAAATACCGTTGGAATATCCAACTGCTTCAATTGCCACCCTTTTTGAATAGCCTGAGAAATTAACAATCTAATTGTTTGCAATCTAGCCACTGGGGCATAGTTATTTACGCTATAATTTACATTTTCTTGAAAACCTCTTACGACAATTCTCGCTTTCTTTACACCGTCATCTTTAGTTTTAAAAATCCATTTAGAATCTATAATTTTCTTATCTTTTGGTTTAGGAACTACTGTCCATGTGTTCATATTTGTATGAGCATTTATTTCTTTATTTATAGCTTCTTGCCACCCTTCATTTAAGTTTATTGCTTCATCATATGTTATTGGATCTTTTCTTAAAAATAAACAATATGCAGTATGCAATTCGTATTCAAAATCTTTTTTATATCTTTCAGGTACTTTAATTGTTCGTGTTCTAGTTTTTCGTTCTTCATTATTAACATTTCTTTCATCATTACTACTATCATCACTATTATTCTCGTTTTCTACTTCACTATCACTTGATTCATTACTTTTTTCGGTTTCACTATTATTTTCGTTATTTACTTCGTTCTCCCTCGACTTATTATTTTCGCTTAATACATCGTTTTCATTTAATATGAATTGCTCTGAAAACTCATTTCTATTTTTATTGTTTACATATTTATAATCACTTTCATCAAATTCTACATCTCTGGAGATTATTATCTATTCTGTTTGAGGGTTCCACAAACGATACCCATTGCTACTATAACCTAACATTCGAGTTTCGATACTTCTTTCGTCAAGTTTAAATTTACGTGGCAAAATTACCGCCCACGCTTTTGAACCAAATACTCTCAACCTTTTTAAATCTAATTTTCCGTAATACATTTCAGCTGGAATT
Source organism: Ontholestes murinus (assembly GCA_963969525.1). Taxonomy (NCBI): domain Eukaryota; kingdom Metazoa; phylum Arthropoda; class Insecta; order Coleoptera; family Staphylinidae; genus Ontholestes; species Ontholestes murinus. The sequence goes on along the minus strand of OZ018389.1, from coordinate 47,848,198 downwards.
TTAAAATTTATTGCTGCAGATGGACTTCTGTTTAACTGATAAGCTGCGCACATAAATGCTTCTGTCCATAAGTATTTTGGTAACCCTGTTTCATTTATCATTGTTCTAGCTTTATTGTATAAAGTTCTATTAAGTCTTTCTGCTACACCGTTTTGTTGTGGTGAATAAGGTCTAGTGTACTGAATAATAATTCCGTTTTCGTAACAAAATTTTCTGAATAAATTTGATATAAATTCGCCGCCATTGTCACATCTTATCTTTTTTACATTTACATCTTTTTGCGTTTGAATTTCTTTAATATAATGTATAAGATTATTTTCAGCTTCACTCTTATTTTTAAGTACATACAGTTTTACAAAATGAGAATAATCGTCCGTTATAGTTTGAAAATATTTATGACCTTCATTTGACATAGGTGTCACCGGACCAGCTATATCTTTGTGTATTAACTCACCAATTTGTCTGCTTCTTGGTAGTTCTTGTCTAATAAATGGCTTCCTTACGCTTTTGTTTTTCATGCATGAATTACATTTTTTGTCTGACATGGGTAATTTCATTATTGATAACCCCTTTTTATTTAAATGACCCAATCTCAAATGCCATATATTATTGTTTGAGCATACATTTGCTTCTTCAAACTTAGAATTATCCTTAAGTAATCCGTTCAAATAAAATAAACCGCACCTTTCTTTACAATGCCACACTGCATCATTTTTAATTAACGTTACCTTTAATGGTTTAAATATAACTTCAATACCTTTATCTATTAACCCTTTTACTGACAAAATATTATGAAATAAACCCGGAACAATTAATGCATCAATAGTTACTTCCCTTCCGCATGATAACATACAAATTTTACCTCGTTTCTTTGCAATTAATGCATCGCCGCTTGCGATTTTTATTCTTGTACACGTTTCCATGACACTAACATTGGTCATGTATTTTTCATATTCTTGTTGTATTAAGTGTTCTGTTGCACCTGAATCAATTATCCAATCAATATTGTCTTTGTTCACTGTTGCCTGATAACATTCTTGCTGCGTCGTTGCTACGAAGTTGTAGTTTCCTTCTGTCTTGCTCATGTGTGTCTGATTTTGATTTGAATTTCCTCTATGCTGTCCTCGACCTCGATTATACTGGAATCTTCCACGACTAAAGTTGGATTGGGCACGTCCACGACCACGAAAATTTCCTCTCTGATTGCCATTATTTGTGTTGCTAAAACACTCTGACGCTATATGTCCAGTACGCCCACATTTGAAACATTCGTATCTTGCACTAAATGCAGCTTCACTTCTGTTTGTTGATGTCTTTTCACCTCTCTTTAATTCGTCGTCTAACAAACACGTTTTTACAAAATCAACAGTCAAGTCTTTTTCCGCACTCATTGTTTCTATGGCAGTAACTACATTATCATACGACGATGGTAATGTTAGTAATAGATGACACACTTTATCAGACTCATCCATTTTAGTGCCTGATGATTCTATGCTATTTATTAATGCATCATATTTTAGGAAATGATCTTGTAATTTGTCACTTACTTTGCATTTTAGCGTTAAAAGTTGTCTTTTCAGATGTAATTTGTTTACTGCGCTTTTTCTTTCGAAAATGTTTTCCAAGCAAGTCAACATTTCTTTAGCATTTTTTGCTTTCTGCACATATGAGATATATTTGTCGGTTATACATTTTACAATAGTTGATCTAGCTTTGGCATCTTGTTCTTTGTCCAGTTCCTTTCCAGGTTGTAAAGGTTCGATTGTTTCTCTTACTCCTTTTTCTTCTAGTATAAGATATACTCTGAATTTCCAATGTGTAAAATTTGTTCCCTCTTTCAGTTGCGGGTACACCACGATCCCTTCACCGGTCGCTGTCGCCATTTTTCTTTGTTCTTCTAAAACACGTTTTTGCACTTTTTAAATTTACCCTTATTTTATCGAATAACGCGATTTTTCAAAAACTTTTTGTATCTCCCCTGGGCCCATAACCTTTTGGGGATGGTGGGTGTTTTCAATAAGGGTTGAACACTTTACACTAATAATATATTGATTAACTCAAAACTTCGTTACATGCTTTCATCTTGTTGCAGAGGAGAGTGCTGACACAAGCTATGTTGCCACTTCTATTCTTAACATACATATGCAACCTACGTTGCCACTTCTATTCCCAACAAAAACAAGTGATTGAGAAAATTGTTTCTGGATGGCTGCTTCACAGTTTGCTGATTTATAAGCTGCATGCAGAAACTACTCCATGAATTCATGCAACAATGACGAAATCTCTAAACAAAGGTACTTTTCATTAATTTGCAGTTGTAGTGCAAAAATAACATCGCCGAGACGATGCAGTTTCCGTAACAGCATTTTTTACTTTACCGTCTACCATACAAAAAAACAATTCGTGTTTTTGTTTTATAATTTGGCCATCAAGAACAGTTTAAAAATAACGAGTATTTGATTTTAGATGGGGAGGTGCTCGGAACGACTATTTTTAGAGGTCTCCTTAAAAAACTGAATAGGCCTATAAAATCGCAAAAAAAGAGAGTTTTAGATTTTATTTTATAAGTTTATTAACAGGTATTAGCAGCTACGTCTCGGTTTCCCATATTCTGTATTCAAATACGAACTTGGCAAGTTATTTTTCTAAGTGGAGAAACGCGGAGAAATTTTCGTACCACCTAATTTGTAAATATTTTACAATACGAAAAAAAATCTTGAAAGGAACGTGAAATTTGTGAAGATATATTCAATAAATTCGTGAGTATATGTGTGAAATTTACCCAGCGGAGTGCAATCCATTGTTGGGAGACGCAGCTCAAGGCCAGAATTCCTAATTATGATTGTAGAACACTCCCAATTGCAACTTTTTTCTGTTTACGGTTAGCTTAACTTTGCCGGGTCATTGAAAGTAGATTGGCGACTGGAATATCATTCCAGCACTGAATCCGTGTACACCAGTGTCTTCTACATCTAATTTTATGAACTAGTACTCAGTTGGCCAACTTTTTTTTTCATTTTGGTCAGGTTATTTTATGCTTTGTTTGACCCACTGTGCCTCGGTCTGGGTGACAGATGTTAGTATTTGAACATTACATCGTACCTCACTGTCATCACCATGAAGCACAAATCCGATGTCCTGGCTCGTCTGAAAGAGTATGGGCAGATGGTCAAGGCTTTGCACTATGACAATAGTCGCGAGTACATCAATGAAGATTTTCTACTTGAAGAAGGAAGGTATCATTCTAGAGAACACTTCGCCTTACACGCCTTGCAGCAAAACGGCATTGATGCACGCAATGGATACGCCAAAGTACCTCTGGGGTTAAGCGGTAAATACGACTGTATACTCTCAAACGCACTCGGACAAGCGAGAAGGGGACTATGACCCCGTACGAGATCTTCATGGGGAAAGCCGCCATTGTCACACCTGAAGAAGTTGGGCTGCACCGCATCCATGCACACAACTCATGTTTGTTAGATACGAAGGAAATTCCGACAACTACCGACTGTACCGATAGTGAACAAGACGGTGAAGGTTTCGAGGAAGGTGATTTTCGACGAACACACTATGATCGATGCTGAAAGGGACGGTCCAGATTAGCGTCGCACCAGTGAAGACTGCAGATGAAGACACTGAAGAGTACCCTGGAGATCCAGACCAAACCGCCGGTCGAAATCTAGTGTTCAACCGGTCAGCTTCAGTGGTCCAGTGCAAAGTCATCGGGTCGAAATGGGTTTTTACCATCAAAGATCTAACATTGAACAAGCCAAAATTCAAAGCCAGGCTTCGTTCCAGGAATTATCCAAAAAAAATTACTAGGATGAGATCTTCTCGCCTATTACACGGTTCGATTTGATCAGACCAAGGATTCCAGCCAGGAGAAGCAGACAAGTGCGTCTACAGGAGAAGTGACACTGACTCGATAATCATCGTTATTCTCTACGTCGATGATGGACTCGTTATGTCCTCGGATGGAGCATTGCTCCGTAGTTTCGTGGACAAGTTGAGGAAGCAGTCCGAAATAAAAGGTTTTGTTGGGTCAATCAAATTACATTCACAGGGTGATCGAGAAGTTTCACATGCAAGATGCAGTAGCGGGTTCGTTAACGTTTGCAGCGATTGAGATATAATGCTCGCCACGATTAGGTTAGTAGGTACACTTCGAACAATGACCGAATCCACTGAAACGCAGTCAAGCGCATCCTAAAGTACTTGAGAGTATCGCAGAGATACAGAGATGTCGGAAGTCATGGGATACTCCGATTTAGACTTTGGAAATGACCTAGATACCTGCCGTTCCACGTCGGGTTACGTTTTCCTATTGTCAAATGGGAGAGTCACCTGGTCCAGCCAAATCCAGAAGGCTGTGAAAAGACCAAAGCCAGATATTTGATTGTTTAAACTTTTATGGTAACGAAGCACTCAATTGGATGCAGTATTGAGTTATTTGAATTTTCATGCTTCGACGCTGGCGACACCTACATGATGAGGGAAATACGACGATCCCGTCGGAATTGCCATCCATTCTCTTTGTATACATAATTCAATAAAAAAAAATTGCCTGCTTTAGGCCAATACTTCTAATTGCTGCTAAAGTATCTTGTGTTCCGAATGCTAATTTGTGTTATGATAGGAAGGAAAAATTGAATCGTAAGCTAGTTTTGAATACTTCAAGATTGATTTGTTTTTCTTTTTGAAATGACATATCCTAAACATTTTTAATTATTAAAGTTTCTGCACAATTTAATTCTTCTACACTTAGTTCACCTATCTCTTATTTGTATTATTAATAAATTCTCTATGATCTCCGCTAAACGTCGGCAAAACAATCAGGCAACTTTACTTGTGGCGTGAATATTTTTTCAGTTTTTTCGTTAACTCTTTTCACTTTAAGTCTCAATTTAGTTACGATTTTTACTAAATCAAAACCGGTAAATAAATCTTATTTTTTTTATCATAACTCGATATTTCCTCTTGGCAAAACTGCTGCCCATATTTATACACTTCATTAATGAGTTCTAAAATGAATTCTGTATCAACATTACTCTCATTTAATTCTTGTTCAACTTTTGAAATTTCTGATTCAATTATTTGGGGCTGTTTAACTAATGTACGTTCCCTCTCTTTTGATAAATGAGGTTCAGTGAACATGGTGAATAAAAAGAAAGGAACAAGGAGAGATCTATTTTGATGATTTAGAGGATTATCTCTGAGACACTTGTTTTCTAATGCGGTGGTCTCCTAAGGGCGTCCGTGGATCCCGCACTGACGCTGCTGCTCTCAGGTACCGGCATGAATTAGTAGGTGACGACGACGATGTTGTTCAAAGGGTACCTACGGCTTTTTTATGACACTGTGGCGATGCTGCTGCTCCGAATGACTTGTTATTACTTGGATAACATTGTTTTTCTTCACTGATCTGATTCAAAATGTTCTTGAATTATCCAGTTCGAAGGACCAAAATGTTACTGGTTATAAATTTATCCAAGGGCCGTTGATTAAATTGAAGAATACGTTTAAATTGTATGTGAAAATGTAATTTCGTATTTCGCGCCCTAAGCTTGCGCCCTCTAGGCGGAAGCATCCCTGTACTACTTTTGTATAACCTAACATATAATAAAGTTCCTGTTTAGCCTTGAAACGAGCAAGACGTGTTTTATTTTTCCTTCAATATTTAGGCCATCCTTCAACAGGTTATGGGCCCAGTACCCTAGAATTGAAGTGAATAGACTGTTCAGTAGTGCGCGAGGTGTATTTTCGCGATTGTGAAAGTGTTTCCCGGCGAAATTGTGAAAAGTGATAGTGGTACCACGTGGCAAAGGCTGTAACAGAAAACACAAAAATGGCAATTAATTATTTGTCAAACTTGCCCCGTTTAGTTGGCAGAGAAAATTACGAAGACTGGGCGTTTGCCGTCAAGAATTTTCTCGAACATGAAGATTTGACAGGGTGCATAGAGGGCACCGAAATAAACCCAGAAAAATTAAGAAAAGCCAAGACAAAGCTTGTCTTAACCATAGATCCGAGTGTATATGTGCACGTAAAGAATGCGTCTACAGCGATGGAGGTTTGGGAAAACCTGAAAAAGGCATTCGACAGTGAAGGATCTACTAGAAAGTTGGGGCTGTTGCGAACAGTCATGAGCATGAAACTACGTCAACACAATGATGGAGAAGTTACAAAAGCTACAAAAAATTGGCCTAAATATCGACGATGAGTTGGCAGGTTCTATGTTGCTGGCGGGGTTGCCGAAACGTTTCGAGCCAATGTTAATGGCTTTAGAACATTCCAACACACAAATATCTACAGATCTTGTGAAGACAAAGCTCCTCGACATGCAGTTGGAAGATCTACCGGAAGATGGCGCTAGTGGAGCATTTTTTAGTACCAATTGTCGGCAGAAGGGGCGTTATAGTCAGGCAAAGCCTCAAGATGGCGCCAAATCAAAAAAACAACTCAAATGCTTTATATGTAAAAAACCGGGCCATTTTGCTTCAAAGTGCAATTTAAAAAACAGTCAGAGTGTGCAAAAAGGAAATGCATTTAGTGCAGTGTTTTCCAGTGGTGTTTTCAACAAAGGCGAGTGGTATGTGGACTCGGGGGCCAGCATACATCTAACATGTAATGATAACTGGCTCGAAAAGAAAAGAAAACCAACTGTGAATAATATTACCGCAGCTAACAACGAACAATTACATGTGGAATGTGGTGGTGATGTCAAAATCGTAACTCAAGTTAATGGTAACTATGAAGTGGAAGTTAAAGATGTATAGTACGTTCCAGGATTGACAACGAATTTGCTATCAGTCAGCAAACTAGTAAGCAAAGGAAATAAAGTTGTGTTCGAAGGACTGAATTGCTTTATTTACAATGGAAAAGGAACATGTATTGCCAAAGCATGTTTAAAAGATGGTGTTTACAAATTAGTGAAATCCGAAAAATGTTTCGTTGCTAGCGAAACAACGTCGTCGTGTGATGCAGAGTTATGGCACCGAAGACTAGGCCATATAAATTCTAGTGCCTTAGAATTAATGAAAAATTCACTGGTACAGCAAACATTAATTTGACAAACTGCAAGGTATGCTGTGAAGGAAAACAGTGTCGTATGAAATTTGGCAGGTCGCAAAGCAGAGCGACAGAAATTTTAGAACTTATACACACCGATTTGGCAGGGCCAATGGAAACACCTTCAATTGGTGGCTCAAGATACTACATAGAGTTCCAGGACGACTTCAGCAAAATCTCATTTGTGTATTTTTTAAAACACAAGGACGAAGCGTTCAACAAGTTTGTAGAATTTAAGAATTTTGTTGAAAAACAAACAGAAAAATCCATCAAATCTATAAGGTCAGACAACGGCAAAGAGTATATAAACTCCAAGTTTGAAAGTTATCTGAAAAAAGAAGGTATTTTGCATCAAAGATCTTCCTCGTATACTCCAGAGCAAAATGGACGTTCAGAACGATTAAATAGATCGTTAGTGGAGAAGGCCAGGTGTTTGTTATTCGAAGCGGAAATGGAAAAAAGTTTTTGGGCTGAAGCTGTCAACACAGCTTGTTATTTGCGAAATAGGTCTGCAGTCACAAATCTACCAAAGACACCTTATGAAATGTTTTACGGACGAAAACCAAATTTAAAACACGTAAGAACATTTGGAAGCGTAGCTATGACCCATATACCAAAAGAAAAAAGAAGAAAATGAGACAAGAAATCCATTCAACTTAAATTGGTTGGTTTTTCAGAAGTGGCAAAAGGGTATAGACTGCATAACCCTGAAACAAATGATGTTATAGTCAGTAGGGACGTAAGAATAATGGAAAAACCAAGTTCTAAAAATGTTCAAGAATATTTTTTCGAACAAGAAACCAATCATGACATTGAAAATAATGAAAATGATACTTTTTTAGATGCTACGTCAACGTCTCAGGTCACCGATACGTCAGATGAAGAATATATTCCAGCTGATTCGATGGAACTTCCCGAAGAACCCATAAGAAAATCAGAGAGAGCAAGGAAACCGAAAACATATGATGACTACGTAACATATCTTGCCATAGAAGAGTCTACAAATTCAGTGAGAGACGTCGAAGACCCTACTACAGTCGAGGAAGCGCTAGAAGGCCCGCACAGTGCCCAATGGAAAGCTACGATGGAAAGTGAGTTGCAAAGTTTTCAAGATAACAGTGCGTGGAGTGCAGTAGACCTAACAAATGGTCAAAACGCAGTAAAGTGCAAGCGGTGACATTTCTTTAAAATACATGCCTACGGAAGAAATGATCGCGGATATATTAACGAAGGCTTTGGTTTCACCAAAGCATAAAAAACTAGTTTTTAGTTTAGGCTTAAAAATACGAAATTAAGGAGGAGTGTGAAAATGTAATTTCGTATTTCGCGCCCTCTAGGCGGAAGCATCCCTGTACTACTTTTGTATAACCTAACATATAATAAAGTTCCTGTTTAGCCTTGAAACGAGCAAGACGTGTTTTATTTTTCCTTCAATATTTAGGCCATCCTTCAACATTGTAATTGTTAAGAATGTACTAATATTTACAACCAATTCACAAACAAATATGTCGTCGCTTAGTTGTTTACTTGCTTTTTGTTTTTACATGACTTGTTTTCTTCTGGCATCTTCTCTTATTTGTAGGATTATTAGTGCAGGTCACAAGGTTGTGCTTATCTAAACCTCCTTGTTTTGATCACCAGCAGTCTGGGTGATATATTTTCGGGGATGCTTGTTTGGAGATCTTAAAATGTAAATAAGAGCCCGGGGTTGCGACAATGCAGCTAAAGTTGCAACAGGTTTATAAGGATATGTACCTAAATACACAGCTTAAAATAAATAATCGCATAATTTCAGATCCGCTCAAATGAAAACTGTTACAATATGTATATTATGTAAATTATAATAAATCGTGGTATTGGAAACTAAATTATTTAGCTCTTGAAATTTTGGTTTATGCAAGGATACTAAGGAATAGTTAATAGGAATAATAAAATACAACCAGTTGCTAGAAAATGAACTTTAATTCCATTTTACTGTGCAATGAAATGTTCATTTTAGTAATTAACTGTACTCTAAAAAATTCAAACAAAAATCCATACTAGGTACAATCTTATTAATACACATACTTAGATAATTCATATAAAAATACATATGAGATTATATTACGAGTCTTTCTATAATAAATTGCAATTTTCTTTCTTCTTGAAAAGCGTATAAAAATATTAGCTCATACGTAGAAAAATAGTTCAGTACGTTTCGAGTATTGGTAGCTAGAACTAAGTTCCCAATACAATCAATTATGAACAACTACCAATCACTCATTCATTCCCAGTTTAATGGTTAATTAAGTATATTTACAAACTGTCCATTTAGTAAATCAAAATAAATTTCTTATTAAAGAATGAATTAAAATTAAATATGACAATTTAAATTTACAAATTGGATTTAAGGGTATTCTTCTTGATAAGAAATTTATAAAGTATACAATATTTATGAATACAGAAGAACATGCAGTATATTCTATATACTAAAATTTAATGTTGTAAATTACATTGCCAAAGAGATTTTTTTTATTACATGTAATAACATTGTTAAGAGGAAAAAGTGAATTAGTGTTCTATTTTACTGTGATAATTACTGATGAAAAATTTGTTGGATGTAATTGTGGAATCTTCAACTTAAATAGAACTTCAGTTAAAATTTAAGACAATAATTTTACATCTTTCATTTACTCTTCCCTTAAAAAACCTAAAATTAATTATTGAATGATCGAATGATGAAATGAAAAATTTGCAATGCATAATATAATTGTTGCTACATACTAATTTAAAAGTGAATTATTGTTTCAACCACATTGTCATTCTTACAATTAAAGCATCATGAAAAGTATATATTATTATATACAATCATTCTAACTATAATCTATACTCTTAAAAACCATCATTTTTTTGATTAAGTTACCTCCTTACGAACATATGATTTTTCTGAATGAAAGACATTTATTACTTTTTTCTTAAATTGCCTAGTTATATATTAGCATTATTAATTGAATACTGGAAACTTTAATATAGTTAATATACTAAATAAATAAGAAAATGAAACAATTGGTCTATATGTGTCCAGTCTACTTCTAAATTAAAGAAAACAGAAGAAGAAAACATAGTAATAAGATATTATTTTTAATAATTCTTTAAACTTTTTCTTGCTTATATGAGTAATTTAAATTATTATTTGAAAATATTATATGTACATAATTTGAATTATGTTATAATATAGTACATTAAAACATTAAAATATTCTATAGATAAAAATTTAATATAATTTTATATATAATTTACTTGTAGGAAAAAGAAAATGTAAATTCTAAGAAATAAAAACAAAAATTGATTTTTGCACTGGATGCTTACTTAATACAATTCTGAAGATTAATCAATACTACAAAAACAAATCCAAATGAAGAATCTGATTCCATTAAAAGGACAAATAATTATTCAAAACGCAGAAAAGGTTTCTTACATTTAGTACACCTTATTTATGTAGATTTCACAAAAATGTTTCTAAGAATTACGCACATTGTGTGTAATCACAATAATTATCACAGCGGGTATTCTGGAGCAATATTATTATAAGAAGAAAGATACCCGGTAACAATATACACATATATATCTACACAGCGATTATTGTGAATCAAAAAATCCCTGACTGACATGCACTAACCTATGGACTAAAAGTTTGAAATACCACAACCTTTATAGCTGATTTATTTGTTTGTTTTGTTACCTGCTACCACATGAATAACTATTTACTTTAAAATAAATACTAATTGAAAAAATGTAATATGCAACATAGTTTGCAATTAATAGAATAATTACTAAAATTACATATTAATCACAATAAAGTTATAATAATTTATGTCATAAATTCATTGTTAATAACTGTGTCACAAAAATGTAGAAATTTTAAAAGAGAACAATTATAATATAAAATATTTCTATAGCAGATAACACTAATTTATTGCACACTTTATGTGTTATCTAACAATTACTTCTATATATTTCGTATATTTAGTTATAACATATCCTAATTATTATCTCAACTTCTCAATAGTAAAGTGGAGCTAAATTTAAATATCCAATTCAGCCATTGTTTATCAGCTTATTCAAAACTACATTTTGAATAGTACATTAATTTGTTTCAATGGTCAAACCTGTGGTGAGATTTCCTTCTGTTTCAATGTTTACAATTAACAAAACAATTATTTTCACATACACAACCTCTACTGGTAATTCAATCTTCACATTTACAATGAATGCAGGTAATAATATAACATTCACGCTTTAGAAACCACTTTTAACAATAAATTGTTAGCTGCAGGTACTTTGAAAAAATCAGGTACTCGAAAATTACTAAAATGTTGAGATACTTTATATTAAATTAACTGGAGAAAAACACAACCGCACCAGCGCCACCATTATTCGTCCATTAATGAAATTAAGAATTATGAAATTTGCACTTCGTTTCTATCAGATGTCTTCTGATTTCAATTTAATCTTATTCCATTTTTTTTTTGTTCATTTTATATTTATAATTTTTAAACTAGTTCTGTGGGCATAAACAATGGTATTTATAATTTCAATAACATTCACATTGGTAACTATTATTTTAGAAATTCGGGTTTCATCTGTCAACAGTGATATATAAATAAATTTTATGTGATATGTTTAAATGTTTTACTATTTATTAAAAACGTAATCTATATATAGGGTGAGAAAATGGAATAAAAGTATTTTTAGGATTCATACATTACAAAAAATATCATTAACAAAATTTGATTTTAATTAATGAAATAATAAATAAAAAATATTCAATAATGTGCTTGTTTTAAGCGTTTTTCTTATTCTTAAAATAAATTACTTTTTCCACTTTCCTACCCCATATATAAATATAGCACCACAAATGCATTCCTACAATTTCAATCCTCATGTTCTGCTTTGATAAATGTAATGGATACTTTCACATTATATATCAATAATGTAAATCTGATAGAATTTCCATGTTTGAATTTGTACGAAAACCGTTAAAAACGGCAACAGCCCACTATTTGTACTTTAATTTCAAATGTAGAACACCACTTTCAAACATTAAAATTCCATGCAGGGATCCATGCTCCTAACTCCCGTCGCTGCTGTTGCTGTTGTAATCGTCTAAGTCTGGAAGGTTTCTGACCAATCTGGAGATGAAGTTTTTCTTTTGCTTAAAAACCGGCGCGCGAGGGTTGTTTGGTAGAATGTTGGGTAAGTCTGTGACTTTCTCGATTATGTGATCGGGGTTGATTTCATAAGCATTTAAATCAGAATTGTTAAGGGGCACCCAAACTGTGCCCCCTAATTTGGCCTGGATTCCGCCCAAAATATCTGTTTCTAACTTATCCCCCACCATCAAACACTGTGTGGGCTCCACCCCTAAATACTCACACGCTTCATCGAAGATCTCATGTTGCGGCTTCTCCCAAGGCAAATCTCCTGATACCAAGATTAAATCAAAATATGATTTCAAATTAAGTTTGTCGATTTTCTCCCATTGTGCGCATGATGGTCCATTTGTAATCAAAGCTAATAAATAATGTTGGTGTAATTTGTTTAGTAGAGAAATGATTTCGGGAGATATGGCCAGATAATGGTAGCGGAGTTGAAGCCATTTCAGATAGACTTCACCTAAAAAAAATGCAAATCAAGTAGGATTTAAAAAAGAATGACATTTAAATCTGACAAAATTTACAGTAAGTTTGCAAGATGATGGTCAAAATTTTAACATTAACAGGTGATGAGTTGGAAGTGGATGTAGAGCCCACAGACACCATAGAAAGTCTTAAGGAAAAGCTGGAAGAAAGGGAGGGTAATTATTTAAAAAAAAAAAAACTTAAAATAATATTACACTTATAAGCTATACAGGGAAAGTATTTAAGGGCGCATTTCCTCTTCAAAAAATATTCAAAAAATCTATCGGCTCTATATTTCTAGGTATTAGCTAGAAACTGAATCGTACCTTTGGGAACATGGAAAAATGTGATCTTAACGTGGGTGTAACAAATTAATAAAGTACCATTTAGTTCATTTCATTTTCACAAGCCCATATTGGTTTGCACACTACATTTAACGTTTCCAGGGGCATTTAGAATGTGACAAATTAGAATATTTTGTACCAGAGTTTAATATAGTTGCACCTTAAAGTGACTCAAAAAGGCAAGTTATCGATTAAATATCCAACAGTAAACGCACTGGTCCATTGTGACTTATCCATCTTTCTGGATGTTCCATAATAACTATTCTTTTATTGGTAAAGCAAAATGAAGTGGGGAACTGTCCACATATTCTGTAAAACTGCACTTTTAAATTTCTAGTATAGTTTATTGGGTTATTACATTTTTCAAATAATGTACCAAATTTTAGACACTGACACTGCAACCAAAAATATGACCTACTATGTTTCAAATAATAATTTTTAATAAGTGTAGTTGCTAAATGGATTTTTCAGGTACATTCAAATAATACAAGTATGTTCAGCATACATAATGTTTTGCAAAATTACCAAAAGTATTCACAGTTTAGTTTTCAATGTAACCTACTTAAATCTCAATAAATTATTAACAATTTTTTTCATTTCTTTTTATGTGTTATACATTGAACTGGAGAGGAAATGCATCATTAAATACTTGCTGTATATAATCTTAAAATATTAATACGAAATCAAAATGTTATTATCTTATTATTACTCATTTAGGAATTCCGATTGACCAACAACATTTGATCCATCAAGGAAGGAAAATGCGCAACGATCAGACGATGAAATTCTATAAAATTCAACCAGGGACTACTTTACATTTAGTAATTGCTTTACGTGGAGGAAATTAGCACTTGGGTTAGGAACCAATTAAGACTTTTTATATAAAATTCATAGAACCTACAATTAGTAATAGTGATATATGATGTGATAAACTGATGGTGTAATAAAATAAATACCTGCAAGGTTGTTGTATTGATCACCTAATGCTTCTGACCACAAGAGATGTCTCCAGGTGTCCAAATCCACGGAAGGATTATCGGGACATTTGCGGAACGCTCGTAAATAATTGCTGCATATCACACATGCTATTCCTGCGGGCACGGAAAATTTTTCCCATAAAAGTTCACTGAGCTGTAACAAAAAATAATATTTAATTAGCGATATTTCTAATTTATCGGTAAATAAATTATGACATCAGTTATAAAATCTGATACAACATTAAAATTTTCAATTATATACACTTTTTTAAAGCCATTCAAATTCAAACTATTTTTAAATCATGAATACCAATATTAATTAAGGCAAAATTTTCTTTAAATAAGACCGAAATATAACAATGTTTTACGTTACGAATTATGATTTTTTTAGTCCTGGAGAGATGAGTACAACATAAAAGAAGTGATGATACAAACACGAAATTTCATTGTATTTTTCTCAAAACTTATTAACATATAACGTTCTTTATAAATATAAATTACTTATTTCATTTTTATATGCAATTAGACACTTTATGAAGGGCTACATTATAAAGTGTTGTCTCACTTGATAATGATCTGCAAATGTCAAAACTATAGTCGTGTAATTATTGTTTGTAATATATTGTAAATGTAGCATAAAATGTTGAAAAGTATTTAATTTCTCCCCACCATAATTTTTAAATTATGGCTTTTATTGAAATTTTAGCGACACAGTTCACTAGAATTGGATATTTACTACAGACACTAATATTATATTTACTTCTTATTATCTTTAACACCATATGTTATGTATTGAAACTATAGTCATTAAATAAAAATTGTGTTTAATACATATTTTAGTTTAGTAGGTTACATTTATCATGAAACTGTAACCTAAATTCTAGTTTATTAGATATTGAGAAAATTCAATTAGAGTGGGTGAAGTAAATTCAAATTAATACTTAATTACAGTACAAAATACTATAAAAGTGTACAAAACTTGTTTGTAAATAGTAAATGACAATATGAATATGATAATCATGATTTAAAATTAACAACTCATTCAAAGAATGTGTAATGGTTGACGCCTACTGTGTAAATAAGATTTATGAGAGTTTTTCACTGTGTGGAAGTTATAAATGAACAGCGGTAATGACTCTAGAATATGTACCTGGATCACTGCCAGATCAGTGAATGTATATTTAGAATTTGAACGTGTTTACTGAAATTGGAATTTGTTTTGTTTGACACATCTGGTTATTTTCAAAGGTTACATGTAGATTGGTAATTTTATTAATAGGTCCTTAAATGTTTTATATTACATTATGACTTTGTTATACAAATGATAAAAATTCATTTTATTCAATCTCTATAAATGCAATAAAATATGTGATCTAAAACAAAAGCTATTAAAATATCCATGTTTTAATTAAATGTCTCACCACAGGTTAAGTGTACAATTAATTCACTATATTCATTCATTTATTGATCCAGCTAAAAGTTCACTATATTTTTACTTAATATAATAATAATAGTAACCTATTTACGATTTTCAACATTTTATTTTACTCACCACAATTATTTTGCTACACTGTAGCTTCTTTAGGTGAAGAAATATAATACAAACTTATTTACATTATATACAGATTTCAGAAGTGTGGGTGGGGGGTGTGTTTTTCTTCAACCTAAGTAGAGGAGAGTTCCAGTTAGTCGTTTAGCAAATTTTCTATCTGAATACTTTTATTTATCTCTAAATTTTTCAGTAAATGTCCGTCCTTTCGGAAATATGGAGGATTTTAAAATTGTTGTCAAAGCGGTGGTTTTCTTCAATCAGGTGGTTTGCATATGTTGATGTGTCTTTTTGATGAATGAACGTTTTTTGATGTTCATTTATTCTTTCATCGAATGCGCTCCCAGTTTGGCCTATATAGAACTTCGGGCAATCACCACAATTAAGCAAATAAACCCCACAGTGTTGACCCTTTTTAGTTTTATCCTTATTGTTTTTTATGACTATATTTTGTTTATTAATAGCATTCTTTGGCTGCCTATTTACATGAATTTAAACATTTCACTTAAGAAATTATATTAGGAAGCTGAAGTCTCAGTAAATTTCAAATAATAATAATTAATATTAAATCAATTTGCATTAATTTGTTGACAAATTGGTTGCGACCGAACTAGCGTTAGCGAGAGTGCAGCAACGTTAGTTCTGATCAGCAGTTGGATGGGTGACCGGTACCATTCACCATTGGGATACAATTAATGAAGTTACGGGGGAGATCCTTTAAAGTAACAAGCTCATTTACACACACACAAATAACACTTGGCCGAAGGACCACGTGGTCGATAACACTACTACTAGTACAGTTGTCCATTAATAATCACAGTATTATGGACAACTGATTGGTCCATATTCTATAAAGGGGTTTTACATAGTGAGAAATGATTGCAATTTCTTCAAGAACGAAAACGTGTTGGAAGCAAACATGTATTTTCAACAGGACAGCCCTCCACAACATGTATACCAGTAAATTTTTAGTAGAAAATCGATAAATAGAAAAAAAGCTTTTGAAATGTACTCTATAATATGTATTCTTAGATTCAATATTGTGTTACATTTAAAGTACATATCTTTTTCTTTAATTCAATTACCTGTAATCCTGTCATTTTGAAATCAGTAGTAGAGCAATATTTATGGCCTACACATAATTATTTTTATCTTATTAGGTAAATTAAAATCAATATAATTTGTATTTTAACAAATTAGGTGGAATATAATAATGTATCTGACGCTGGTTTTGAACTTACAACCTGTGGATTGATAGTCCAGTCAACTGGGCCATTCAGGCACAGTAGTGAACGTAGAAGAATGATCTAAATACTTAAAAAGTTCAAGCACACTGCATATATCAACATTTCAAAACTCTATCATTTTGGTTATGTAGGAAAGGAATTTTCTACTACAGATGATGGTGGCAACTGTTACTACACGGTAGTTCATTATTAACACTTTTGAATATTTTATACCACATTTTAAATTACAGTATAAAACATTGAAAAGTGTCCCTGTCTAGTATAAGTTTTGCTATTCATGCTCAATAATCTTTATTTACAAACAATTTACAAAAATTACATTTATAAAATTAGGAACAAAATATAAATGCATATTTTTACAATGGGTAAATTAAAACAATGTTCAAAGTGTGAGTTGTGTGTATTTCTTGTTGGTACAAATGTGTTTACAATGTTAGCAGAAAATTTACAGGCATTATATAAAAAATCAATAACATCAACAAAAGCATAACAAAATTATAGGTGTGTATAAAAATTGAAGGTAAAATATACATCTATTTCAGTGTTTTTATCTTTACCGATAACTTTCAAACATTAAAATAATATATATGCCAAGCAAAATCACCCTTTCAATAACCGATTTATCTTACTTAATTACAGTATTAAATAATTAATTAATGTATAAAAGTCCTCCATATAGATTAAAAAATTAAACAAGTGAACTATATTAATCACCAAACAGTTTTTTTCCCAACTCCATAAGACGGTGATTTCTGCAGGCTTTCAGAGCATCAGCTTTTTTGAGCACATTGACAACACTTTCATTTGCATCCACTAATCGACATAAAAAGTCTTCATAGGCCGATTTCACATTGGGTGGTAAAGTTCCTACTTTCACTTTTTTCAGAGTAGTAATGATGCCTTCAGCCCACCCAGATTCAATAGCAAAATCTGATATCCATGGGACTAATGAGAGGACTCCAGACATTGTTTGCATACCAAGGAACCAAAGTTCCATGATTTCCATCCAGAATTCTTTGTAATTCATAGCAACAACCAAACCAGTATCATTTGATTCATCGATCACATAAGCATCCCACAAAAAGCGAATGGTAGCTTGGATATAACGACAAATTGAAAAATCATTTTTCTTGATCTTTTTATTTTGTTGTTTCATCAACAATAATCCCAATATGGCCAAATTTCCATGTAATGGTAGATTTTCAGGAATATCCTTCAGTTCTGGCAGATTTTCAAAAATAAATTTCATCAACGTATTAAACAAATCACTGTCTTCAACATATTTTGCTTCAAGCACAGTCAAATTCATAAAGATGTTGCACATGCTGATCATTGCTGCTCTAGAATCCTTCATGTCTTCAAGAATTTCTGCTGATAATTCAAGTTTTGGATTTTGTAAAACTTTTAAACGTTCACTACGGGGAACTGGAGGACGTTTATAATGGACAATTGACCAGTGAAATTCAAATGCTTCAAATAGTGATTTATCTTGATTAATTTTTAACATTACTTTACGTGCTTCATCCTCAACTGTAAGATGGCACAATGCTGGGAGGATTATACGTAGCACATCGAATTTAGCTAATGGATTATTACTTTCAAGAGGTGTACCTGCTTTCTCAGCCAAGCGCCTTTCTCTGCAGGCTCTAAAACTATCATTGCATAAAGATAAAATAAATGGTAGCAATTGATATATCTGTGGACGTAGTGCAGATGTTTCCTGTGCTAACCAAGCTGCTAAAACACGAACTGTCCCACAAATAAATAGTTTCTCCAGGGGAGCAATTTTATCGTGGTTTTTATCATTAGAGATTTTTGTAAGAAAAGTACTCACAGCAGAAAATGCCCCTTTTAATCCAGTGTACAAAGTCTGCTTTTCCTTCTGATCTAAATCCATTTGGTCTGTAGCAATGTAATTGATAGATATTTCCAAAATCATAAAGCAAGCTGTTATAAGATTAGCTTGAGAATATGCTTGTTGCAAACTCTTCCCATCCAACTGCATCCTAACCTCAATTGCAGCCAATTGTATCAACAGTAGAAAGAACTGTTTACCTTTTTCTTCATCTGATAACACCCATTCAACACCCATTAAGTCTTCCATTGTGGCTGCTAGGATTAAAGCAGGATCTCTTTGCTTCTTTGAAATTTTACTTGTTAAAATATCAAACAAACCCTTGTGTATACTAAAAGGCCAGATTTCATTAATTGCTGAACCAGCAATTTCCTTTTTATCGCAATTATAAATTAGAGCGTTTAATATAGTGCACAATTCAAATTTACGTTCATCTTGATCTGTTTCAAAATCCAGAGCTATCTTGTTGATGATTGAATGGAAACTTTTAGGGTTTTTGGAGTCCCACGATTTCTCTCCAAAGGTAGTCACTAGTGTAACGAGAATATTTAAGGCTTCGTCTGTCTGAAAACTTTGTTGAGAATAAATTTCAGACATTTTAGCAATCGCTCCTACATCGAATAAAGCCTGTTGTCCTGGTTCGAATGAAGCTATGCTTTTTAAACACCCATACGCTTCTCCAACGATTATTAAATTATCATCATAATCACTTCCATCTGCTTGCTGAACTATGTCCAAAAAAACCGGAATGTTAGCAAGCATTTCTTTATGCGTTGCTAACTCGGGCTCATTGCAAAAACATGTTAATATAGAAAGAGCAACAGATTTATAGATAGAAGGTGGACAATCTACAGGAACATCACTAGTTAAAAGCAGCCGTTTTAGGAAATCGAAACCAATTGCCTCAAAAATAGCCTTCTTTGCCACAGTATTACAATCCTTTCCTTTTACAAGTTTTGTAACCATAAAGAGTGCAGCAAATTTTTCCGTATCACTCGAAGCATTCTTTAAAATTGCACAACACTTCTTAACAGCATCCGATATCTGGGCCATTCTTACTTGTATCACTTAGACTGTATTAATTAAACTAAACACACATTATATATCGAATATAAAATTACTGTTCACTGCTACAGAGTTCGAGATATACTGCTCGATCGTGTGAGGCATGAAGGTTATATTTAGAAATTTCTCTCTCCCTTTCGCAGTCAGCTTCTAAAATTGGTAATAAAAGATTGCTGGATCGGTTTCACGCGGCATTATTTTTAGAGTTAAGTCACTGACTTTGCGGACGAACAGGCGGTGTATGTGTGACGAAAAACTTAAAATACATTTTGGAATCCTGCTGGAAAACGCGCCGCTTACGTCAGTGTCGGTACGTCGAAAGAACAGTTCACAGTAGATAAATGTGTGTTGTGTCAGGGTTGCCAACCGAAGAATGTTTTTTATATATATTCCAGGTTCAATTTATCACATAAAATTTTAATATGGTAACATTAAAGAAATAATAAAATCAGCATTGTATTAAAAATAAAAACAATTTATTATTTTTTGTATGAATTTTGAACTTTTTATAAGTGTTAATTATATACTAGTATAGATTTCATTATCTGTTCTAACTCAACACTAAATATTTATTTATTTTATTTTTAATTTTCATTAAAATTATTATTTATAATCAAAAACAACTTTTTTACCTTTACAATATTAAGTTTAAATAAAATAGTGTACTTTTGTGAAGCAGTATTTCAACTTATAAAACTTTTGAAAATAGTCCGAAACAAAGCTTTTTACAAAAATAATATAACCCATCCTTATACTATTTTATAATTTATTTTGAAATACTTAGAGGATACATTCTGTCTTACTTTAATAATAGTATTGTTAGTACCCAGGAAATATATAATTAGAACAAAAAATACAAAGGGTGGACAAAATACATTGTTCTTTCGGGCAGCTATATAATATAACTTACTCCCTCATAAAATAAAAGAAGAATAGTAATAAGTTTAAACGGCTATTGGAAGAATTTGTAAAAATCAGTTAATATAAACTGTTGATATTAACACTAAGTTCCTAAAAGTTAGTACAACTTAAAATAAATTTATTGTAAATAGTTAAATTTAATTAAGCATTGCAAGATATAAAAAACGTCCAACGCCATAACTTTATTATTTATTAACTGATTTGAATCAACTAAAAAACAAATTGAATGGCCATTTTAATACTATGAAATAACATGTCTAGTATAAAAAAATAGGAAAAGTATAAGCGGCTATTTAAAAATTTAAAGTTGACTATCATTTGTCAATATAGTTAATTTTGAAAAAATATATAATTAATGTCACTTTATAGAATTTAAACGGCCACTCAATTTACTTTTTAGTTGATTTAAATTGGTTAATAAATGACAAAGTTATGGTGTTGGGCATTTTTTATCAAACAATATATTATATTGTATAGCAATCTTGTAAATAAAGTGTATTTATTATTATTATTTTATCCTTTCAACTAATCATATATATTACTAATACTTTTTAACAACAAAATATGTAAAAAGAATGTGAAAAATATGATATTGCTTATTCCTGAAAACAATGTTTATCTTTGTGCATATTTCTATTTCACAATTAATATAACATATTACATTTACTTATGTATTCAATATGTACGTATATTCAAACTTATTATAGCTAACATATATTGAGAAATCTTTAAAATTTATCACTTAATAATATGTTGTGTGTGTATTTTAGTATGTGTGTAGCAATGAACAGGATAAATTTAGATTGAATGTGTGCCAAGCTGCACATCTTGAGTGTATCAAAGGGATCCTCTTCATTTAAAATTAATTGCCACTTTCACTGTTGAATTATTCGGCAACACATTTGCAAGTGAAACGAATCAATTTGCAATGTAATGAAGAATAAATGCCCCTCTAAACAAAAATTGAAACTATACATAAATAATGAATGCATGTAGATAGAGTATAATTATACAAATTATGGTCATTACACTATTTGAAAGAAATCAGATCCATACATTTAATTTAGTTTTATTATTTTACATATTTTTTTTATAATTTCATTGTAACTCAGTCAATAATAGAATATTAGTAAAATTATTAATAACTCTTACCTCAGAGGTATTGGGAGATAGTAATATTATTAAAAGTACAGAAACCACATATTTAAATGAATTATAGAAGGATATAACTTATTTATGTATTTTTTTTAAATTATTTATTTATTCATTGTATAAACTTAACCACTACTCAATTTAACAAACAAGAAACAGATTTATTAGAAAAAGGGTTTAAACATAATATCAAATCCAAAACTAGTTCCAGAGAAATTGAATTAACAGCAGTAGAAACAGAATTAGCATTAACAAAAATAAACAATAATCTGCCTGAAAAATATAAATTTTCAAAAATAATTAAAGACACAAAAATTAAAAATTATAATAGAAATGAAATGTCAATAGCAAAATCAATCAAAACTAAATCAAACCTAAATAAAATAGTCTTTACTAAAGCCGATAAAGGCAATACAATAATAGCCATAAATGAAATTGAATACATTAATAAAGTCAAGGAATTTATGACAACAAATTCATTTAAACTTTTAAATATTAACCCAACGAAAACATACCAAACATCAGTACGTAAAGAACTTGACAAAATTAATTATTTGTTCTCAAATAAAGAAAAATACGCATTAATCAATATGAACCCACAACCACCAAAACTATACGGATTAATTAAACTTCACAAAGATAATAATCCAATAAGGCCAGTAGTCTCCTACATAAACGCCCCTTGCCAACTCATTGCCAAAAAACTGAATAAACTTTTAATAAAATACTTAAATTTTAAACCTAAATACTCAATAAAAAACAGTCTTCATCTAGTTAATAACATTAAAAATATTCAACTACACAATAATGCAAAATTCATCTCTTTTGACGTAACAAATCTTTTCACAAACGTACCTGCGGGGGAAGTACGCGAATTAATTATAAATAAGCTCAGAGACAATAATACTAATCCAGTAATAATAGACGAAATTTTAACCCTCTTAGACATTTGTTTACGACAAAACTACCTAGAATTTAATAATCAGATTTATATGCAAACAGAAGGATTGGCAATGGGAAACCCACTAAGCCCCCTAATAGCCGAAATATTCATGGACCACCTTGAAAACAAAATATCAAAATTACCACTTTTTAAAAACTGCACATATTGGTGGAGATATGTCGATGATATCTTAATAGCATTTACAGGCACAGATAGACAATTAAATACTTTTTTAAACAATTTAAACCAACAACACAATAAAATTAAATTCACAATTGAAACCGAAATAGATAAATCAATCAACTTTTTAGATTTGACTATTACAAACGTACAAAACAAACACGACTTTGCAATTTATCACAAACCTACACACACAGATAGTACAATAAATAATAAATCGTTTCACCCAACTCAGCATAAATTAGCAGCATACCGATCGATGATACTTTTATCGATACCAATGTCGACCGAAAATTATAGGAAAGAATTAAATACAATATATTACATAGCAGTTAAAAATGGCTACAACAAAACCATAATTAACAAACTAATAAATCAAAAACAAACAAATATCATCAGTAATCTTATATTCCCTCTTCAATCAGAACCAAAAAACAATTTCTCTTCATTAACATTCAATGGCCCTTTAAGCGAAAGAATAGCAAGCAATCTTAAAAAACTTAACTTCAACATAGCATACAAAACCCGTAATAGTTTATCAAATATAATCAAAAACAACAAAGATAAAGTCGTCAAAAACAGGCAAAGTGGAGTCTATTTACTAACATGTATGAATTGCCCGAAAATTTACGTAGGCCAAACCGGACGTGCATTCGAGGACCGAATCAACGAGCATCACAAATGTTTCAGTCACCAAAAAACATCGTCAACGTACGCAAACCACCTCCTAGCACAAAATCATACATTCAACCCAGACTTCAAGATTCTACACAAAGAAAGAAAAGGACAAAAACTAAACCTATTAGAAAATTTAGAAATCAATCGCTATCTACACACCGGCCATCTACTGAACGAACAAACGGAATTATCAAATTCCCCTCTACTAAAAATATTTTCACCCCCGCCAACCTGAAATAATATATAAGAAACAATGTATATTTTATTTGTATATTTACTTCACCTGAAGAAGCCACAGTGTGGCGAAACATATGTAGTGTTTAATAAACCAATATTTGAAAATCAAACAATTGCGTTATCTCAATATCATTGTATAAATGTTATACAAAAATTCCCTGTATACTTATAAACTTTAATATGTAACAATAATTTATATTGTTAATTATATTATTTAAACTATTAACTGAAAATATAACCAATTGTTAGTTTTATCAATTTAATTATAACATGAAGTATTTTTATTTAATTATGTAAAATAAAGGTATAAAATTGACTAATGATGGGGTATAATAGAAGTTCTTGGTACTATAAGGAGGCATGAAAGAGCATATATTTAAAAAAATGTATTACCAAAATATTATTTAACTACACTCTTTCACATTTCAATTTTTAGTTTAAAATTAGACAAAAATAGTTCTTATATTTATCTTTTAATGTTCAAACTTTCAAAGCTAGATATAATTACTTAATTATAACTGTTACCATTTTTATGCAAGTGATTATGATTTAATTTATTTAAAATACAAATTTACGATATATTAAGTAAAGTAGTGCATGTCCTTGGCAAAAATTTCCTATCCATTTATTAGATATATATCAAGTATTTTTAGCAATGCCAATAAAAGACATATACAATTGGTTACAAATATTAAATTGAAGGCTTGACATTTAAAACTGCTATTTTTATATCGATGGAGTGTTTATGACGATAACAATCGATTGGGTTAATTTTTAAAGGTCAGGGAGTCTACTTACATAAATATGTTTCTGTAACATATTTAATCCAAATAAGTTCTCGCTAGTGTGTTATATAAAAATATTTTATACAATCTTAATGCTAATAACATTTATAGCAATATTGATATACAGGGTGTTCCGTTAATGCTGGGAAATGATTTAACCCAACTGATCTATATCAAAAAGATTATTGTTAAGATGGAATTATTCTTCAGAAAAAACTCAAATGGGTCAATCAAGATTGTCAGGAATGATAGAGAACATGGGATTTATTATTGATCATTATCATAATGCAACACGGGATTCCAATGTGGTTCAAGAAAACCACTATTCATTGCCAATTGTTCATTGGGAAATTTTGATTGCGCATCACTCCAAATGCACATCTCGAAATACAGATTGCCACAGTGCATCATAATGTAACAGTTATTATTTCAATAAAAGTTTAAAAAATACTTGTAGGAAAATTGAAAGTACATTTTTCGTCACCGTCTGTTTAAAATATGTAAGATACTTATAGTACTAAATAATAAGTGTCTTTTGATAATTAATAGTTAACTTTATTATAAATAAATATAAAAAAACATCTATTTGATATATAATTATTATTTATAATTATCCATTCTTGGATCAACCAGATACATTACTTTTATTATAATTTTGCCAAGGAAATTGTTTTGAAAGTATTAGATGTAGTATCAATTGATATTATTTAATTTTTATTCAAAAACAAAAAACCTTTCAAATGAACTGATATTTCAAGTACTACTTTTTGAATATTTGTAAGGTGCGCCAATATTACAAATATTTTAGTTTATATGTTATGGAACTACTGTTTTTTATACTTTTTGTCAATTAATAACTGAAATAATGTGTTGTATTATAATAATCATTAATAATAAATTCCAGTCAGATTTTGGAACTTTGAAGACTAATTCAGGCTTAACAGTAAAGTTTTGAATATAAATAAGCTGTATTTAATAATTAAATTATTAAAAGTATCTAGTGATTGTTAGTTCTAAAGTTATCAGATTTGCTTATATGTAATTTAGCAACAAATATACTACTTTCTAGGCTTCGAAAAAGTAAACTGTTTGCTGATTGAGTAATTTATAATTTAAAACATTATATAGTATTTTTACAATACATTTGTGATATGAACATTTTCTGAAAATATTATTTTGGTTTTTCATTTAATAACTATTGCATTTTGAGAACCATACTCTTAATTTTGAGAAAACTACTACATTTGAATAAAATGAATCATATGAAACATAACGAGACAATATTACCAGATAAGTTTTTTACATAACCTTAAAATAATTGGTATTAATTTAAAGCCTATGAAGAATTAAATTTTCCATGATTTTCTCATCTTACTCAACAGATTTAATTGAAAGAAAATTATCTGTAAGCATTTTTTAAAGAAGATTTTTGGCAATAGCAATTAAACTAACTTTTTGCACATTCATCACTTGGTAAAACATTATTTAATATAAGGTAAATAAATAATTAAGGCACTTGTTTTTTACTGTGAAACAAGTAAAACCAAGTGCTTTAATTACTTACCATTTTGCTTAATAGCAATTCAATTTTACACAATAAAATCCCTTTCTTCAAAATGTATTTTTATTAACAAGATTTATATGTACTCATAAACAATGGCTAGCTGACAAATTAATGATAGGACGGCTTATTTATACTCATCTAACCCAAATAAATTACTATAATGGACTTATTTAAGATAATACGGTTTCCTTTCTAATTATCAAAAATGATTATTAATTCTCACAATATATGTTGTATGTAATAACAATTTATTTCGAATAGTTTGTTTACTGTGTTCATATTTTCTTTATTGTTATTAAAAAATGGTTATTAATTCTTACAATCTATATTGTATGTAATAACCATTATTTCGAATATTTTTTTTCTAATTATTATTAATAAATGATATTAGTCGATTGGGTTTGTATAAACAGAATGTTTTGAATGCCAACAGTTAAAAGTTTGTACTGCGTAAACCAGGCTTTCGGGAGAACGACGAAAATCATCGCGAAACAGCTGATCCATATCAGGGCCGTATTCTAACCGTGAATCATACTGCACAACCCTGTCCAATGTCACCCAAAAAATGAACACGAAAATGATTAATTCACTAAATCCGCTCGAACTCAAATGTTACCCCCGAAAATAGATGATAAAAAATCTGGCATTAAATGAACTCACCTTATTGCATGCCAACTTGTCAGCTTTCCTCGTGGCGATCAATGTATTATCTAAGTCGAAAAAGATGACGGAAATACCTGCCGTTCTTTGCCGGGCTGCCATACTTGTATTTGAGTATAAATAATTTCTACGAGTGAGTGTAAATCAATGTTGGGTGTTCGGGAGTTGAAAAACATACGTCATGTCAGAGGTTCGTTCGTTCAATCGCGTTCTGTCAATTGACGTCACGCGGCGTTACGGAAGAAAAGACCGATGCACACTGCGTCACCAACCGCTGATAATGCCACAGAACAATGAGACATTAGAAATATTTATCGTTATATAATTAAAACGGATAAACAATATTGACTTTGACCGATTATTGTGTTATCACTTCGTATATTTGTAAACATAAATGAAATTCAGTATCAATACTTGTTTCTTACTACACAAATTAGATGTAATTGTAAATAATTAATATTTACAAGCTAATAAGTTTAATGAAACTTAAAATCGTCTTTAAATACACATTA
Organism: Ontholestes murinus; assembly: GCA_963969525.1. Classification (NCBI taxonomy): domain Eukaryota; kingdom Metazoa; phylum Arthropoda; class Insecta; order Coleoptera; family Staphylinidae; genus Ontholestes; species Ontholestes murinus. Next base: position 47,820,801 of record OZ018389.1, on the reverse strand, counting down.
ACAAAAATTCTAGTGTATTTAAATGCCGTTTTATTTTTTCGTTGTAAATAAATAAATTTAAATAAAATACTAACGTTTTATATTAATTTTAAGGATATATTATTTTAAACTTTTTCATGTATAGGATGATAATTTTTTATATCGAGCATATGATTTTTGCCACATTTTATCTCTTTGACTAATCGAATTAAATCTTTGAACCAGACCACTATTAAAAATTGAATAGCTTTGTCTCTAATACTGTAAAATATGGAAACTTCTTCATTAATATTCTTATTAAAAATATGTTCTCTTAATAAATTGCTATTAGGAAATTATCAATAGTTTCATAATAAGCATTAAAATAGTCGGTTATATCTTTCTGTTGAGTGTAGATCATAAATCGGAAAACTAAAACGGTCGGTTTGATTGTGATGCATTGATGGTTTACTCAAACCCTATAAAATCAGTAAATACAAGAACCAAAATGTTTCCGTTTGAATTAGATACAGTATTAATTAGATGTAAATTTATAAGGTTGTAAATATGTATTAATAGTACACTTCTATCATTAAGGCGGCCTTCGGGAATTCAAATATTGCTTTCAGTAGTTTATGTTAATTCGGGTAAATTAAATTAAATATAAAAAAGTAAGCCATCAGTCGCAAATGTATTTATTATTTATTAAATTATATAATTTTAGAATATATTTCTTAAAAATATTGTCCCAGTGGTAACGCCACTCATTTATCCAAACACTAAAAAATTTCTAATGCTTGCTCGGCAGGTAGACTCTGTGGTGGTTGCCATAACGTGATGGATATTTTCGTGCAAATGCGCCAGAGAAGTTGGTCTATTGGCGTAAACTTTAGATTTAAGCTAACCCCACAGGAAAACGTCCATATTGGTTAAAACATGATTGCATGGAGGCCAATTTATGTCACCCCATTTGCCTGGTTTTATTTCACAATCTCGGGTCAGAGACTTGTTGGGGGTGTGTGAAGTTACTTTATCCCGCCAGAGCCATGTTATTGAAATGAAATATTTCTTTTAGGACACACTGTATAACAAATTTGCATTCGCTATGCATTACACAAAGATCTTATCATAAACATCAAAAGGAGAATTAAACAGAATATTGTTATTGAATGGTTTAAACATTAAATTTTCTTATTGCCATTTGATTGAACATTATAAGAAAGTTTAAGATAACTAGAAAAAATAGAAAAGTAATAACAATTTAATTATAAATAATAATCAAGTTTTTCCAGTAAGGGGTGCAAAAATAATAGTACCAACCAAAAAATGACTACTGATATACGTATTTAAACAAGGAAATATTTAATGTTTTTTAACAGACGCTTTTCGATTGTTAACAAAGAGCGTTGTACTAATCAAATTCTTGGTTGGTATATGAATTTTGGTTTTGTAAAAAGAAATTTGATTTTTCAAATAGCCTATTAACAAATAGCAGAGAATATTAAAATTAGACCTCTAGAGAAAATAGTGTGATGGTTACATCACCTCATTAAAAGCAGGCCCAAATAGATGTACCATATGTAATCCCAAAGCCAAGATGCAATTATGCAGATCAGATATTTAAAGTCAGTTCGTGCACATTTTTCGAAAATGTTTAAATAGTAAACACAGTTTAACATTTTAATCAATCATATATGATCCTCCACTATTTAAAATTTCTTGTCATCTTTCAGGTATATTTTTAATTCAATTAGAAATAAAATTATTTCATTGCCAAACAGTAAACTGAAACTGGTATAGAAAAACAGAGGGTATTTATATATTTAAGAAATTAACTAAAAGCACAAAATTACCTTTATTAACAGAACACTAGATTTGAGGTTGAGCTGTCATCTGTTTTCCTCGTGCTTGTATCCAAGTAAGTGTTTTTTTCGGGTCTTTTAATATATGTTATCTGCTTTGTTGGAATAGCTCAAGCTAATTTGTTCTTGTAGGAAGTTAAATTAATACGCATTTGATTTTTAATTATGTCCTCCACGTCGGGGGGCTCAGAGCCCCCGGACATTAACCCAAAAATTACTCGGAAAATCGGTCAGCACCAGCAATGGAGTCGACCGACAGCTGCAGGCAGAGGCTGCAGAGCGCGTCTCCGGGTGGTGGATAGGAACGTGACCGAGAAAGAATAGACGAGCATAAATGCAGAGGAAGCCGAGGCTATCAAAGCCTCGATAATCCAAAGCATTGATGCTACGTTGAAAGGACAAACCTCACCGAAATTTCAGGAATGTACCCCTAAAGGCGGATTCCTGAGAATATTATGCTCCGACTTTCCAACCAGGACATGACTCGAGAGCATGGCCAAGGAGAAGAATCTCATGGGGAACGAAAAGGAACTTCAGATCATTGATTTGAAGGACCTACCGGAACCCAGGAGAGTAATAACGTGGGCTCCAGGACCACCAATAGAGGCAACCACCTTCCTCAAAAGAATATCGGTGCAGAACAACGTAAGCACTGATACCTGTAGAGTAGTTAACAAAAAACCGGAACTCAGTACATCATACTGATGGACAAAGTCTCTTGGGAGAAGGTGAGCGAAGGGAAGAAGTTGCACTTCGGCCTTTCAACCATCACCCTCAGGACGCTAGCGGAAAAAACCGTCGGCAGACCTGAGGAGACCGAAGAGATAGCAATGGAAGGAATTCCAGTGCCCGGAGAGGGAGCAATGGACAAACATAGGATGGGCATTGAGAAAGAAGACGAAATTCCCCAACACCTACTGTGCATTTGCGAAGCATACAAACAAGAACGCAAGGCGAAACTCGGGAAGCCCATGCTTCTTGAAGCTAAGGAATATCCCCTGGCAAAAACTCCTGGACTCGTAGAAGATACAGGAGTTCAAAAGGAGTAAAACAGCCAGAGGCGCACAAAATGACCATGGAGACCGCAGTGCAGGAACGCTAAGCGACACCACCTTGTGAGGACAAAAAAAAACCCAAAAATTATATCAAATCGCAATATTACCGTTACAACATTTAATTCAAAAGACAAGGTTCCCTAAATGGTTTATGTTGAAAAGAAATACGAGGAGGGGTCTGAGGTCCCTTATTTGCACCCCATGGAGGTAGGTATGCTTTTATTTAAATGTTAAAATGTGACTAAATCTCGAAGGGGAAGAAAAAAGTAGGCCTTAGCTTCCCAAATAGTAAGGAAGCAAATAATTTCCTTAATAATTCAAAATTACTAATAGAGAACGGATGGAGAGCATTCATCCCGAATTACACAATTTTAACAAGGGGGATTTTGAGAAGGGTAGACCCATCTCTCGAGGAGAAAATAATGGATAATATTAATCATTCTAACAAATTTGAGGTTATGTATGTCCGCAGTCTGACCAGTAGGGTAGTGAAACCCGATGGTTCTATTGAATTTGCCTGTACTCACTCAGTAATTACTGACTTTCACACAGGAAAGCTACCGTCAGCTGTTTATTTATTCTGCACTTCATTAATCCCGGATGAATATACTTATCCAGTGCTTCAGGTGCCTACGGTATGGGCATAGTAAAAAAGTTTGCAAGGGGTCTGAAAAGTGTGCGAAATGTGGGGAGGTAAATCATTCCAAAGTAAACCGTAAGGCAAATGAAACTACGTGCATCCACTGTTCTGGCAATTACTTATGCACCAAATTTGGCACTCCAGCCAGTTTAAGAATCTGTTCAGATGTTATGTGTATGAAAAGTGAAAAGTTTTATTCCATGGGTCCATGTGGACATTACGGATATTCAGCTCCCTCACCAGAGCCAATTTCTTCTTATCAAATTCGATTCTTTTGACCTATTAAGAGGGTATATTCCACCAAATATAAAGTTCCATGAACAAATTTGGGAGAAGCTATACCAAAAATGCCAAGCTTCAGAAGTCATTGTTAGCGATTTTAACTGCCACCTGATATCCTTAATGACTTCTATTCATACAGAAATGGCACGATATTGGAGGGGTTTATCGACCAGAAAGGAATCAGTGTTCTCAATTACTTGAAACCCACAAGATTTAAAAGGTCTGCTAATTTTAAGAGTATAATTGATCTTGATCTTTGAGTGGCGTCCCCGGATTTGAGGGCTAATCCATCCTTAGAAAGATCCGAACCCATTATACGATTCAATTACAAAAAGGCAGATTGGACAGCCGTCAGTGAAACCTTATTGAGAGAAAAATGGGTCATCAATAGTGTCGATGACTTCCAAATTATATTATAAGCCTCTTGAATGAACACTCTCCCCCAGACTCACAAGTTTCACCTCGCAAAAAAATGTATGGTGGAATAATAGTTTTCAAAGGGCCAAAAAGGAAATAGTTAAGGCATTAATAGTTATTTAAGGTACTAGTGTAAAAAGTGATGCTTTATTGCACGAACTGGCGTTTAAAAACACGAGCGAGGAACGAGCGAGTTTTTATAAGCCAGGAGTGCAATAAAGAAACTTTTTACACGTGTGCCTTACAAAATTTTATCTTCGATCGTAAAGGATTTCAAAGAATATATTCATATGAGTAATATTTTAATGTCATTTCAATAATTCAATTAATGAAAACATATTTTACCCGCAGTGCACTAATGAAGGCGTTACTTAGCAACCAGTAAACAAGTTGCACAAATGTCGGCCGCCATTATTATTTATGGAAAAAATGTTCGCTTTATTGTAATCGATTCGACTTGCATTAAATGAAATCTTCAGAGTACTCGAATCTGCCATTTCGTTTGTATTATATATTGTATTTATAGTTTATTAGTTATTTGTATCAATTAATAAAAAATTAAGTTTTTCGTCGAAAATTTGTGCTATATATATTCATCTGTCAATTTGACATTTCTGTGCAATAAAAACAGTTTGACATTACTGTGCAATAAAAACGTAAAAAATCACTAGTGTTTTAAAAAGCCACTTTTACAATGAAAAATGATGCAAAAAGCGTCTACTTTCTGTACGATCGTAGATAATAGTTATTTAAGGTACAAGTGTAAAAAGTGATGCTTTATTGCACGAACTGGCGTTTAAAAACACGAGCGAGGAACGAGCGAGTTTTTTTAAAGCCAGGAGTGCAATAAAGAAACTTTACTCGTGTGCCTTACAAAATTTTATCTTCGATCGTAAAGGATTTCAAAGAATATATTCTTATGAGTAATATTTTAATGCATTTCAATAATTCAATTAATGAAAACATATTTTACCCGCAGTGCACTAATGAAAGCGTTACTTAGAAACCAGTAAACAAGTTGCACAAATGTCGGCCGCCATTATTATTTATGGAAAAAATGTTCGCTTTATTGTAATCGCTTCGACTTGCATTAAATGAAATCTTCGGAGTTCTTAAATCTGCAATTTGGTTTGTATTATATATTTTATTTATAGTTTATTAGTTATTTGTATCAATTAATAAAAAAATAAGTTTTTCGTCGAAAATTTGTGCTATAATATATTCATCTGTCAAATTTGACATTTCTGTGCAATAAAAACAGTTTGACATTACCGTGCAATAAAAACGTAAAAAAGCACTAGTGCTTTAAAAAGCCACTTTTACAATGAAAAATGATGCAAAAAGCGTCTACTTTCTGTACGATCGTAGATAAAATAATTTTATAGGCATGGCACAGAACACTACTTTATTCTGGCAAAAGCTACCAATGCAAGGGCCAAAAAAAAGAAAACGGATTTTTTTAAAGCAATTTTGTGAACGAATATCTAGGGATACTCCGATCGCAGAGATTTGGAATCGGACTATACAAACGGGCTTTTATACAAAGAACGATTTCTGTTAATCCGACTTCTTCAGATAAACTTTCTGTCTCTGATTTCGTGTTTTGTTGTACCTGTTCAGTTCGATCTCACTTTTTATGACACAGAGGCACCAGGATTTCTTTCGTAGTGCTACAGGAAGTCAGAGACTCCTCCCCAGGGGTTGATGGCATCAGGTACTACATGATCATTAATCTCAGCCCTAATCTGCTGGCAGTGATATTACAGTTTTTCAACTTTTTCTTCCACTCGGAAGTAATCCCACCATATTGGAGGAACCAGATTGTTTGTCCTATCACTAAGCACAACTATAATTCCTTAAAACCTGTGGTATTGACTTCTTGTCTTCGTAAACCTTTCGAACACCTTATTAAGAATAGAATTCAGTGGTTGGTCGAAAAAGAGATCTTATCTGAATCCCAATATGGCTTTAGGGAGGATAGAGGGTGTTATGATGCTTTGACGATTGTCACCAGTAAAATTCAGAACTCTTTTACAAAAGGGAATACACAGTTGCAGTTTTCCTGGATATTGCCAAAGCATATGATTTGGTTATTCCTGAATTATTAATTGACAAATTAAAGAAACTAAATCTAACTTTTCAGATAACAAGATGTATTTGGGAATTCATAAGTCAAAAAATGGTGTTTTCAAGAGGGAATAACTTCTTGAAGAATGGTACAATCTTATTCCTAGGTTGACCTCAAGGATCAGTGCTTAGCCCAATTCTATATACACTGTATACACAGGATTTGGAACCTGAGATATTAACGTACTGTAACATCATTCAGTATGCTGATGATATCGTCCTTTTCTATCCGGGTAAAGACTTACAGTCAATCCACAATAGGCTTAATCAGGCTTTGTATTATCAGATTGGTTGTATCTTAATATCTACTCACAAGTAAGACTGTGATTTTCTCAAAGACTATAATCAGAACAAATTACCAGGTATACTTTAATGATGAATCAATCTTAAGATCCCTTTTAGTTATGTACCTGGGTTTTATCCTCGATTATAGGCTTTCCTGGGAAGAACACGTATCATATGTCAATGAAGCTTCATTCAAGGGTATTAATATTAAGGGTAGAAGTTGAAGCAGGCATGTGCCCTTTATCACTCCGAAGGAAGTTTTTGTGTTACAAGTAAGTACTCTGAAAATTATGTCTAATATCATCCTAGGGTTGCATCACTTCGTAGAAAAACTGATAGTTACCTTTACTCAGGCCAATATTCTCTCTCCCTCTGTTTTTAGCGTGTTATTTACATGGAGCTTCCCAGAACATCCTGTCTAAACAGGGCTCAAGCTGTTTTTTACACTCGTTTCAAGAACACTCTTTTGTACCTTACATCATCATAGACCTTTTTACTGACAAGTGGTCACTCAAAAGTATTGCTCCCTCTATAAATAACTCTAATTTTAAAGATATGGTACACCAGAAGTGGCCAGACTTTGTAAAATGTTTTACTGATGGTTCTCGCAACCACCAGAATAGGTCGTGTTCCTATGCGGTAGTCATTAAGAATACATGCAACTCGGCCGGTCGTCTCCCAAATGATGGCACTATTTTCACGGTTGAACTTTATGTTATCGATAAATGGCTCACAATTCTTGAAAGCAATGACTTACGGAAAGCAGTAATTTTCTCAGACTTCTTGTCGGCCATTCAGGCGTTAATCAGGAGAAAACTGTTTGACTTATTCCAGGAAAAATTTATAATTGTGCTCTGCTGGGTCCTCAGCCACATAGGAAAAGATGGTAATCAACTTGTAGACCAGTGGGCACGTCAACCTAACGATATGGTCACCCTAGAGGTGGGGCTACCCTTTCAGGATTATATCCCTTCTTGTATGGAGGGAATATATGGTTCGGTGGAGATTGGGCAGATTGGGCCACTAGTTACCTTGGCCAAGAAGGAACAATTGTTAGAAGAAGAACAACAGAACACTGCAAAAGAGAAATTAACATAATTCAAAACTTATCAATTAACAACAATGTACAGGTTATCTTTCTATCAAAAAATTAATTATAATCCAAATGCATATCCTAATACAAAACTAAATATTTCCCAAATAACAAAAATAGAAAAAGTATAGACACAGCTTAAGAATATTATTTTTAATAATATTTAATAATAATTTAATGTTTACATTATTATTGTAATACTTGTCGCTATACAGTAAAACAATAATGTTAATATTAATTACTAATCATTTAGAAGTATGATCTGTGTAAAACATATTATGCTGTGAATATTGTGAATTGTTTTGAAAGTGTATCTAATTTGTTTGAAATGATTTGGTAATTAAATTGGATTGCGATCCATAATAAACTTTAACTTTATTTGAAAATTATTCTTCAAATTAAGTGGAACCGATGTTCGGGCTTCATAATATGTATAAAGTATGACGAGGAATGAGGAAAATAGCAAATTTGGAGCTGAAACAATTGATTACCGAATAGATCGATTCTTTTAGACAAATTACACGTTGCTATACCTCCTGGCTTTTAATCCCGATCATCTAGCGATAATTTCTAAAGGCCTCACATTTACCGAGCACATGAGCATTCTTACATTAGGAACATAATATTTGATTGATATTTTTATGATACTTGGCTTTTTTCTTAGATGCAATACATTCTTTTAACTTAGGAAATGAGTCCCGTATTAGTATACCTTTTTCTGAAAACTCATATTGGAATTTTAGTGTTCTGAATAGCTTGGCGAAGCAATTACTCGAATACTGGGATGTGGAAGAGACACATTTCACAGAAACAACCACGCGAGACATAACTGGTCGTTTTATTGTTTTGTCATTAAAAGAAACCATTTGCCATTGGGCGATACACTTCGAGCGGCAGAATCTCGTTTTCTTTTATTAGAAAAAAGATTTATTAAGGACCCAAAAATAAAAATTCCATATAATAACTTTATCACTAAATATTTAGAGTTGGGGCATATGTCCAAATTAGAAGAGCTCACAAATCAAAATCAATTTTGTTTACCATATCATCTAGTGATCAATGAAGATAAAATAACAACAAAATGAGGGTAGTTTTTGACGGATTCAGCAAAACCACGACAAATGTATCGCTTAATAAAATTTTGTTAGTTGGGAAGACTGATATTTTCAATTACGTTGTGATTTAGGTGTCATACCTATGTAATTAGTGCGGACATTACTAAGATGTAGCGACAAATGCTGATTCATCCATAATCAAGGGCATCTTCAACAAATTCTACGGCGCGATCATCCTACCAAACCGTTAGAGATCAATTAAATACAGTCACATATGACACTACACCCGCCGCATATCTTGCAACAATTGGCAGTTGAATTGGCACGATTGCACGAAGACTTGCATTCCGTCGCAAGTAATGTTATTAGTTGAGACTTTTTGCTTTCCCTATATAGTATATATAGTTTGCTTTCCCTATTATAGTATATATAGGGGAAGTATTGTTTTCGTGCGAGAAAATGTCTGTGGGCGCTGTATCTCAAAAACGAATGATCATATTGAGATGAAACTTTAAACTTAAGGTTTTATCGTTAAAAACTGGAACTGAAAAGCTTTTGGTAAATATTCATAAACCGGAAGTGCATGTTTACTCGAGGCGTTTTTTTGTTTTTTTGTGATATTTTTCTAAATATGAAAAATTTTAAAAAATGGTTCAAACAAAAGTGAAAGGGACTGAAAAACTGAACAAGTTTTGTTTGAACATGTTTTTCATAAAATTCTTAACTTTCGTGAAAAAAAATAAAAATTGAAAATGTTGACATTTTTTGCCAATTGTTAATAAACTATTGGAGTAACATAAAATTTATATAACAAATAATTGTAGAGAATTCAAAAGTGCACAAATTATTAAGAATAACATTTTTACGTAAACCTCATAGTTTTCGAGAAAAATATAGGGAAAGTACTATGATGGCCACATCACCATTTTATGTCGATGATTTGCTTACAAGTGCTGAAAGCACGAACGAGTTAATAAAAATATCAAGTGATTTTAACTTTATATTAACTTTAATGATGGGTAGTTATATAAAACATTAGGATTGAATTGGGACCCCAACTATAACATGTTTTGTCAAAGCTCTAAAGCCTCTAAAGGCAATAACCAAACGAACTATTTTGTCATCAATAGTCAAAATATTTGATCCTTAAAGATTAATTGAACCAGTAACAATCATTGCAAAAATGATAATGCAAAGTTTATGCAACTAAACGTTACTAGATTTTCACACAAAATGGACGAAATTACAAGGTGCATTATCGAATGTGATTGAATTAGAAATTCCTGTTTTATATTCTAATTTAGTTTATCGTTTCGTTGCACGGCTTTTTAGATGAATCTGAGCATGCGTATGGTGCCTGCATTTACCTAAGAACCATCGATCTTCATGACTACATTAGTATTAGATTATTGCGTGTAAAATCTCGCCCTTGATTAGGTTTTTTTAATGCGTTGGCTCGCTGTGCGTCGTCCCAATTAAAACCGTATCGATTCCCCGATTATAATTGTGTGGCGCCTTAACATTAGCACAGCTTGTTCATAAGGTGCAAGGCAGTTTAAATATTAGCATTATAGTTTTGTCTTGGTTGCGCGGTTCCACTAATCACTGGAAATTCAACTTGTTACTAACTTCAACGATTGGCACAAGGTCGATATGAGAGGTAATACGCAGAAATAATTTCTAGAGTAAAATTTATTGATGCCTTAATTAATAATAATACGTGGTGACACGGCCCCACCTGGTTAAGTAATAGTTCAATTAATTGGCCACAGTATCAAATTGTTAATAATAACATTATAAAAATATATAAGTCCTTTACGTATTTTCGTAAATTCTACAACAAATGAGTCTTATTAAGATTACAAAGAACAAATCACTTTTGAAACAACTACTTCTCTAGCTAATACTTCGACAGACATTGAATGATAGAAAAGTAATTTGCGTGTTACAAAATAGCAAGGCTATCAAAGCAACACTAGTTTGAACGTATTTCTTTCTGTAAAATGAACTAAAAATGATTGAATGTACGTTAAATTAAATTGCATCATTCAATGTCTAGTATTAGCTAGAGAAGTAGTTGTTTCAAAAGTGATTTGTTCTTTGTAGTCTTAATAAGACTCATTTGTTGTAGAGTTTACGAAAATATTTTCGTATTTTTTTCTAATTAATAACGTTATAATTCCTGAAGTACTTGCTTCTTTACGACAACGATACTGGATAATTTCTGGGCGTAGTTTAGTTAAAAGGGCAACATGCGGCTAAATAAATTGCTTTCGTGCATCGCCTAAAACTGTGACTCCATTTATAGGTGAATTACTTGCAACGCGCGTAAGTCCTGCTCGTCCATTTTCGCACTCTAGCGAGGACTATGCGGTCCATTTTTAGTAAAGTACCTCTACTAAAAAAAAGCCAATTAATTAGCGAACAATGGAACTAATTTTGTAGGGGCAAATCGCGAATTAGCCGAATTACATAAGTTTGTAACCTTGGAAGTAAACAATATAACAAAAAATTGTAAATGAGGCGCAATAACTTTGTTTTACCACTATATTTTAAACAATTTCAGTGACTATAGTTTCGACTATAAGCTAGTCATTATCAAACTAAAAGTAACTTAAATTACGAACAATTTTGTATTTATATAACAGCATTGAAGAGGAGCGTATATATTAGGTCACTCTGGTCGTTTAATAGGGAAATTCCGGGATTAGTTCAAGCTTTGTAAATCCAGTAAATCCATTTTTCGGCCTTTATCCGCTAAGTGGATTATTTAAAGTACATCCCCACCAAAATTATGGTCAGAATCTAACAAATGGTTTGAAAATGTTGAATTTTTATTTTTTAAATTGTATGATTGTTCATGTTCTTTTAATCTAACCCTTTGCACTCGTAATTATTCTTTAGACAGTTAGCCAGTAACTCGGAATTTTTTTTCACGTTCGATCAAGATGATTTTTTTTGGTGAAAATGTTTTTAAATTTAATTAGAAGGTTCACCATCCTTAAATAAGAAATTTTAAAATATAACCCCTGAATACACCCCTTGACCTAGGATGGGGTCTGGTGACATAATATTTTATTTTTAAACGTGTAAAAATAATTTATTGAAACTACTAAGCATCCTTAACTATAGTACACTACTCCACATTAAAAATCTAGGAAATATAATTATATAAACAATATTTAGGGGCGGAACGTAATGCCGGCACCTCCACCATAGCAATACTCTGAACAGAAATGTTTTAGTTATATCATAACAGGTTAACCAAAGAATTTATGTTTTCTATAACTAGTAAGAAGTAAGAAACTGTAGTAAACTAACTAAAAGACAATAAAAACAAGAAACAAAATAAAAAGCACAACATAAAGAAACAACTACATTTTATAATTTTGCAGTGCGATAACGCTCGAAACAGACCCCGGATGTAGTCCAGGCTTTTGAGTACAGGTACTGTACATATAACTAGTGTAAGACGTGCAATTTGCTGTTTAACTGTTCAGTTTGGAGGATTGTCTATAATTTCCTATGAGTTCATCAACCAATTGCGCGACAAATTTTAGGTACGTCCTTATATTTGTTGTATTTAGTTAATAATAACCGTGGGTTTGTTCACTTCCTGCAAATTTCCTCTAAGTATTTTTCTGTTTATTGGCTGAGTACCCGAAACATCCCAACTACTAACTGCAGTGACGATTCTTTTATCTTTCCAGGCCAATAATTTATAAATGTAGTATCCTCGGAAAATTGCGATTTTTTTATAAAGTTGGATACGAATTGCAGGTTAATTTGGATTAGTTTTTTTTGTTTCCATTACATTCGGGGTATAATACATAAAAAAAAACATAAATTATCACTATTTTTACCCTTTGCACTCGTAGATATGTATAAATACACTTTATTCAAATTAAGCACAATAATTTATTACAATTATAACACGAAAAATAATTAACTAAAGAAAATCTAAAAAACACTAAATAAAAAATAATGGCTTACAAAAATAATAAATTTTAAGGATAGAGAAACACAAATCAAACCTAACCTTACCATTATCACTACCATTATCACTAAATAAATTTATACACCATATAAATTACGATTTGTAATGTTTTAGTATATGGTACCGTTCGAAACAATCACCAATATGTAGTCCAGGCTTACGGGTGCAAGTGTCACAAATATATTTAGTTTCCCGCCTGCCGCCTTGTACTTTACGGTTAGAACATACCGCACAGTCTTTTTTCTTCCCATCATTTTGGCGTAAAATATGCAATTTACCATTTAGCCGCTCTTCTGTATCTGCAGATGATGGTCTGCCAGAAGTTTTGGATCCCTGCCGAAAGTTTTTTGTCATTTCGTCAACCAATTCCCGAACAAACTTTAGATGGGTTATTGGTTTGTTGTTTTGGCCCCGTTGTGAAATTTTATATAATAAATATGCATTGACACTGGACATTTCGAGTCCCCAGAAAAATAACTTTCGCCACCATTTCAAAGATTTCCTCAGGAAACAGTATGACGCTGAATAAGAGTCTGCGCGGTCGACAACTCCCATAAATTTATTGTAATTGACCACTACATTTGGCTTATTTACAACTTGTAAGTTACCTCCACGTACTCTTCTGCTGATGGGCAGTGTTCCTGAGGTATCCCACGAAGTAAGTGCGGTGACGACCCTTTTATCTTTCCATGCCAATAACATCAAATTACCAGATCTGCATGCGAATGTATTATCTTCGGCAAATGTTGGTTTTTTGATAGAATCAGGTATAAATTTGCGGTTGATTTGAATAGTGCCTGTCAGATAAACATTTAGTTTTAACAACTCTTGTGCAAGTGGCAAGCTCGTATAGTATCTATCGGTGTAAAAATGATATCCTTTGCATCCTGGGTTATCGTCTAATAATTTTTGACAAAGATGTAACACTATCCTTGTACTTACAGGTAAATCAGGTCTCAGTAAATCTTCCGATGTCAAGCTTGTTAGGGTTGTAAGTTAAGAAACTAATTTTACCCTTAAATCCAACAACAGATTCGTCTACCGATACTTCTCTTGATGGAACAAAATGTTCTTTGAATTGTTTGTCCAAATAATCTAAATAGTGACTGACTTTCTGAGTTCGAGCCCTAAGAGTTTGGTCATTTGGATCGTTTTCATGTAAGTGTAGCATCCAAGAAATTTGTAAAAATCGTTCTCTTCTAAATATGCTACTAAAAAAAGGTATTTTGGCGTTAAACTGTTGTGACCAATACTCTTGGACATTAGATACGGTTATCGTACCCATATTTAGGACACCAATAAATGCGGTAAACTCTTCTACTGTAACATCTACCCACGTATGCCATGTAGAACGTTTTGACAACCTCTTCTGTGCAATTTTACGTCTAGCGTAGTTATTTGCTTGTTCCACTATTTTTATTATTAGCTCATCGGTAAAAAAGAGCTTGAAAAAATCTATGGGTTTTGTACAAGTATCTGGTATTTGTGGTCCTACCATTTTATTCCCAGAAGTAAATAGAATCCTGTCTGGTACCTGATCGTGGAATGTAACGTCCTGCCATGGACCAAAATTACCAGGTTGTCTTATATTCTCGTCGTCTTCACTGCTGCTTGAACTTGATGGTAAAGGTATGATTCTCTGTCTTTTAGCAACTATAATATCACTACCACTACTAGAGTCACTTTCTTCACTAATTATCACTATACAATCTATCGTTGTCAGGCGCGTCAATATAAAATTCATCGTCACCTCTTTGCAACATTTTCAATTTCATCTTGTAAAAATTTCTTGGACATTTCAAATCTTTTTTTTTTTCGAAATATAAAGAAAAAATACACCCAACTTAACCCAATCGTGTTAGTTATAAAACTGAGTAATATTCAAAACGCAAAAATGGTGCACTTGTGAACTGAAGTGGTTGTAATATATACATCAGCAGATATAAAATAAACAGCTACGATGGCATGTATGAGTATAAAATAAATATCATGTTATCTTTTATTTTTACATAAACATGTCCTCAACAAGGTTTAAGAAAGCAATTTAGAAATATTAGAAATAAGCTTAGGGGATGACAGACCGGCCAACCCGCTTAATGATAAGACATAAGTATGCCGCCTATACGGCGACATACGAGTGCAATGGTAAAACGCATCTTGCCGCTCCTACGGCGACATACGAGTGCAAAGGGCTAATTTTGAAGCTACGACCAGATTGAACTATGTATACACTTTGACATTCAGGACAAGTAATGTAACATTAATATCAGTTTTAAACCATACACTAAACTTTGCAATTTAATTTTCAACGGTAAAACCCAGATTGAAAACATAAACAAATCTGGGGTTTACAAGTGAACTTGTCCTGAATGTCAAAGTGTATACATAGGGCAGTCTGGTCGTAACTTCAAAATTACATTAAAAGAACATGAACAATCATACAATATAATAAATAAAAATTCTACGTTTTCAAACCATTTGTTAGATTTTCACCATAATTTTGGCCGAGATGTACTTTCAGTAATCCACTTAGCAGATAAAGGTCGAAAAATGGATTTACTGGAAGCGGTCGAGATTTACAAAGCTAAAACTAATCCCGGAATTTCTATATTAAACGACCAGATTGACCTAATGTATACGTTCATCTTCAGCGCTGTTATATTAATACAAAATTGTTCGTAATTTAAGTTACTTTTAGTTTGATAATGACTAGCTTATAATCACTGTAATTGTTTCAAATATAGTGGTAAAACAAAGTTATTGTCTGAATAACTGAATAGTTGAGGCTGTTAGTTGTTGAAAGTTCATATTCTAATCGCTGTGGTAAATTTTCGTAAATGAAATACGATAACACTTTTAAATATTTATTTTCGCCTGAAGAAGACACAGTGTGTCGAAACAATTGTCGCGAACGGCAAAATAAATATTTGAAAGTGTTATCGTATTTCATTTACGAAAATTTACCAAAGTGATTACAAAGTTATTGTGTCTCATTTACAAATCATTCAAGGTGTACCACGAAGTAAACGCCTCTACCATTAAATATATAACAAAAAACGGTATTAATTGGCAGTTTATTCCACCAGGAGCACCACAAATGGGAGGGTTATGAGAATCAGGAATAAAATTTGCGAAAATACATTTGAGTTTTGGGAAATGCTTTATTAACCTATGAGGACTTCACACCATTATCAAATTTCCAAATAACCCAAATGACCTAGATCCTCTCATACCGGCACACCTTTTAATTGGCGAGCCCAGCGTCAACTTACCAGATCCTCACCTGTCGCATATCAAAGAACATAAACTGTCGTTGTTAAAACTAAAGTTAAGCTCAGATGAAGTTAGTATATTAACTTCATCTGAGCTTAACTTTAACAGGTGGTCCAAGGAGTATCTTTCGGCACTTCATTTAAAGAGAAAATGAACTTTTGAATGACAAAAACCTACCTCCTCTGAAGTGACTACTAGAAAGGATAGAAAATTACCACCCTGGTTTACGCACCCGCTGTGGTCAAATGAAGCGAATGATTACTAAGATTAGTCCATTACCCCAGGTGTAAACAAGACGAGATTACAAATAACTTTATAGATTTGTGAAATCTTTATTTCAGACCATTGATTCACTTAAAAACTCTATATATTTTGTGTTATTGTTTGTATATTTGTCTTATATTGTATATGTTAGTTTTAAGTAGTCTTAAATAGTAAGTCACTCCACTCTCATTCGTTCATACAATTATTATTTCTTATTTTATTATCAAATCCAATTAGAATTACAAAAAGCTGCTCGAAGAGTTATATTATGTGGAAAAGTGTTTAGCAAATATTGTGAGGTATTTCAATGCTTATTTCCTGATTAGAAAACCTTTATTTTGGGTATTAGAAAAATGGTTAAAATATAATGTACATTATAATAACAATTAAATATTAGATAGTCAGCATTATTGCCGAAATAAAACTACTAAAGAGTAAATAAAACACTTTCGACGTTTTTATACCACTATTTATAAAATAATAATGTCCTATTTACCTTAACAACAACGCATTTCAGAACAATAAGGGAGAAAACATAATAGATACACAGTAGCGAAATAGAAATAAATATTGTCACCAGTAAAAGAAATCGATTGTAAGTTATCGGAGAGAGCCTAAAAAATGTCAATATTTTATAGTTATAAAATTCGTATAAGCAACTAGAATAATTAATGTATTAATCAATTTAGTTTTCGATGTTTAGGTTAAACTTGTTTACCATATCATTTCAGAAAAAAACAAGAGCTTTATTTAAAAAATGTAATTATTTGCATTTACTCGATTTAAAAAATGTGAAACTTTTTCTTCATCAAGTATTTTATTTATTAAAATTTTTAATTTAATCGATAATAAAATTAATGAACATTGATATATTTAATTTATTTAATTTATCTACTACATATTTTGTAAAATTGCTCCAATATTTAATTCAGTGATATCCGACTTTTCTCCAATCTTCCTTGCATTGAATAAATAAAATCTTGTTCTCGACAATTGGGTCCCAATTTCATTCCTCAGAGAAATGTAATATCCAGTCCTGCTTTATTATAAACTTCTTTAAATTCTTTCGAGAATGAACCCACCGAGGTTTAAAGTAAACTAAATGATATGTTTATTATCTGCTGTTTAAAAAATAATTTCAGTATTACTTATTTATGATGAGCAGTAATAGTTAATAGTAAATTAAAATGTAAAAAGTGCCAAATATATTATTGTAATGTATATTAAAAAATATATATTAACTATGCATACGTTTTCTATGGATGGGTAGAACTTTGGAAGTGAAATGTATTAAAATAAAATTTGAATAAAGTTTGTATAATTTTATTCTAATTGATTAATTATTTATTATTTTATCTATTAACTTATTTTTATATATTTTAACGTACTTAACTTATTTATACACAATAATTTTTATATTTTGTTTTAATTGCTGGTATATATAAATATATTTAATGGTAATGCCTGTTTAGAATTAATTATTAAATCCTGGATCTTGTATCTTTCTTTGACGTGTGTAAACAATTTTAAGAGCACAATATCATATTTTCACGTTATTATTAATTTTACCATTTACAAATTGTAAAAAGAATTTATGTTTGTCGCTATATTATTATATTGTAGCAACAATAAGAATAACTTTTTAAATGCACCTCGTATATTCAGTTTACGTCAAATGAAACAATTGCGCGCGGTCAATTGTTTTCGAAAATACATAATGGCGCCCATTTGGGGCCCGATAAAGAAATTCAAATTCCCAAAGAAGTGATCTCTTAATTAATCCCTAAAACGCCTTATCGATTGCTCATGAAAATTTCACGTTGCTCGATTGAAAAGACTTGCGTGCTGGAAAGGTCGTGATTCGTGTGCCGAGTGCAAACACCGAAAACCACCCCCTTTTTTACGTGCGAATTGACAGTCAGAGGGAAGGCCCCGTCACCGACGGTATGTTGTTTCCGAACCAGAGGGGCGACCCTTTCCCCATGAGGTATCACCCCCAAGTCGTGTCCCAGTGATCCAGTGCCGTTTCGTGTAACATAACCTCTCAACGACGCCCCCCTTTTATCGATTGGGTAAATATAAAAAAGCAAAAGTGATGGATTTCGTATGTCTGTTTCCACGAGGACGATGTAACGTTGAATTTTAAGCCTTGTAAGTATTTGTAATTTCTAAATATGTACCTAAGATTATTATTTTTTAGTAAGAAATATTACTTAATTTAATGTTTTTCTAACACTGATTGAAACTTGTTATTGAATCATAAATGTTGAATAGCATTTTAAATAATCATTAACTTAATTTATTTGAACAACAAAACAAACATATTATCTACGAGGTTATATTATGATTATTAATTAATCTACATTGATTGAATATTTAGGATAATAATATAAGACGATGAATACAGTGTAATTACTTTTTAATTTTTTATACCCAAAACTTTATATATTGTGTAGGTATTAGGAGAATTAATTTATAAATACAAATAAAACCTAATACTTATTTAATTTAATAAAAATATATAAGGTATCAATCCATTTACAATAAATATATTTAATGGATTGCATATTTTTTTTATATTTAACAGACAAATGCGATATAAATATTTTGTTTATTTATTTATATATACATACATCTTTATTTGGACAAACATAATACATACAATAATAACAATTAATATGAAACAGATATATGGTGTTAGTCCGTCTGGGCTATAGACCTGCGGTCTTTCTGCCCTGTTATTTATTTATTATACTGGATTATCTAATTTTTGATATATTGAAAAAAATTGGTGTTCTAAATCAAAACAGAATGTCTTTCAGTTCAATTTTTATTAGGTTTGATATATTAATTCTAACTTTGGAATATTTTAGGACCCCTATAAGTATTTAAACTATGTTTGGCTCAAAGCTATTAACGATACTATAAATTACTAATTTTAAACCTGACCCATGACCTCAAGGACTATCTCAAATATTATTAATAAATAAATGTCAGTAATTTGCTGAGTAGGTTAGTATAACAAATTTATCTTGTTTTTTAGTACACTTCTTCAGTCCTACAGGGGAATATATTATATATGTATTTATTATAAATATCTTTATTATCTATATGAGTTTGATATAAAAAAAATACTTCATGGGAATCTACATTCAATTTCTTTTGTTTTTAATCTTCTGTCATTTTATTTTTAATTGTATAAATATAGTCTAAATATATAAAAACTAGGGAGAAATGAAAAAAAGACAACTGTTTGATAATCTCTTAAAAAACAGAGTAATATATAAATATAATATTGAATTATGTTTAAACGTATATAACCAACAATTATTTTTTTAAGTACTAGCTTGTTTGATTGCAACCTTAAAAGCTCTTAAAACAATATTTCTTTAAATTGTTGACATTTAATGCCCATATTAAAAAAAGGCCATTTGGAATAAAATATGTTCTTTTTCTTACTTTTAAGACCAACTAGTACTTCGATGAGTTGAAACTTCATGGTATCTCTTGATTGATAAGGTGTAAGATTTCAATTTTTTTTTTTAAACCTTATCTTATCAGTGTTTTTCCAAGTCAACTAGTAATTGTATCTACATCATTGAAATAAATTGTAATTAATAAAAGTTACCTAATGGGCTCTAAACGTAATAATAATAATAATAACAATAATCTTTATTTGGACTTTTACATAACAATTACATTTAAAATGTACAAACATAAACAACGTGGTCTTAGTCTTTCTTTCTGTATAATTTAATTTAAAAAAAAAAATTTGCTGGGTAATGTATATGTGTATCATGATATAAAATTATCATATGTAATTAGAATAGTGTTTTTGAGATATTTTGCATTTAAATCATTTTAATTATCTTTTATATAAGATAAGCGAAGACAGGTTAATTACGTACATTATTAAATAGTTTTGGTATTTTAAAACTCATTAAATTAAATATTTAATCTCTCTTATTCATTAATTGCTACATTATTGACATTACTAAAAAATAATGCTGTTTTATTTATTTTTATAGTAAGAACATTTAATTGAATAAGTTATGTAAAAATCTGAGGTATTTATGATAAGTTTTTTTAATTTTAATCTCAATAATATTCATAATTGTGAAATAATTCATATAGAAATTTGTGATAAAGCATATTAATTGTAGTATGGTATGATTTGTCTTTTGTTTCAAAGGTGAGCCATAATTAACAAAAAATATTTGATTTGACAAATTGGTGTTTTGAGTTGTAACTTTTGAGCATTATCAAACGTTTAATTACCTAATAACTCATTTACTTGTTATTTACCAGAATTATAAGGGTGAACAGTTTTACCATTCTAATTCCAAACTCGTATTGTTTAAAATAAATAATTTGTATTGCAAGACATATTTATCTGACATTTGAATCGTCTAATTATTATTGTGAGTTGAAAGTATTTGATTTAATGCATATGATTTATAAGAGACAACATTATCAAAACTTTTCATAACCTAAAAACTTATGTACATGCCATTTATCAAAATTATAAAGGTCTTGGAGAAAAGGCAGCGACAATAATAACCAAAGAAAATGCACTGAGATGGTTTGGGCATATGACAAGAATGGAGAACTCGAGATTAGTGAAAAAAAGTATGGGAAATGGGTAAAGACAATAAGAAGAAAATAGGAAGACTTAGAAAAAAGTGGGATGACATCCTACAGGATCACCTAAGAGAAAAGAAAATGAATTGGAATAAAGCAAACAAATTAGCAAGAGATAGAGAGACATAGAAGAACATAATAAGAGAAAATTGATTAATAGACCTTTACATGGCAAGCCGGTAAAAAAGGGATGTTTATGAATGAATAAATAAAGGTCTAGACCAGGCGTCGGCAACCTATGGCACGCGTGCCAGGCTTGGCACGCGATGTGGTTCTGAATGGCACTCTACAAAGTAATCAGGGAAATCGCAAAAATATCGAGACGAAGTGATTTTTAAATAAGAGAAAATGTTTAATTATAATTATTTATCTAACGTGACTCGCTAATGTCACGAAAATCTGCGCGAAGGGTGAGTGAGAGCGCATTCGGAGTAAAAGGGATGAAACATGCGCAGCGCCGACTAGTTATCGAAGCGGACTTCAAGAAATGTTCAAGCTGGAATGACCTTCGCCCCTTTCTTTCTCGTTTTGATACTGCGCACCATTTGCCTGTAATACCAGTTAAACTTCCATTTCGTTTAATACTGGTCATTACTTTCCGTTCTAACTTTTATGTGAAGACTTGTATCTTATTGGTTTAATATTTGTTATAATTCATCCATATTTAATCAAATGGAGGGTAAGAAACAAAAACTAAATGTTCGCGGTTTTCAAGACTATTGGACGAATGAATATGGATTTATACAACAAAAGGATCGTGCTGTATGTGCGATATGCCGCGAAAGTGTAGTATGCCGCACGTCAAGTGTACAAAGACATTTCCAAACCAAACATCAGTCCACATTTAATAGCAACGATGAGAAATGTGAAACTATAAAGAGAGCTGTTTCTGGTTATAAGAAACAAGTAACTTTTTTTGTGGAATAACTGGAACGAAGGCTAAAGCGACAGAATGCAGCTTCGCAATTGCTCATTGCATAGCTGCCAAAGGCAAACCCTTTACAGATGGGGAATATATAAAGGAAATATTTATAAAAAGTGCTGAAAAGTTGTTTAGCGGTTTACCTAACCAACAAACCATATTATCCCGAATTCGAGAAATACCGGCTTCTGCGCGAACAATTGAAAGAAGAATAACTAAAATGGCAGACAATGTAACAACAAAACAAAATTCTGGATTACAAGAAGCTGTTTCATTTAGCGTCGCTGTTGATGAAAGTACCGATGTAAATGATATTGCGCGGCTTGCAGTATTTGCACGGTATTGTGATAAAGGTCAAGTTTATGAAGAATTTTGCAATTTGATTCCTCTGTCTGGGACAACTAAGGGGCAGGATATTCTTGCTTCATTCATAAATTATTTTGACAGCAAGAACATTAATATCAAAAAATATTTTGTGTAACTACTGACGGCGCACCTGCAATGATTGGCAAGGATAAAGGATTTGTCAAACTTTTTGAAAATCATATTGGACATAAAATATTGAACTTCCATTGTATAATACACCAGGAAAGTTTAGTTGCCAAAATTTCTTCACAGCGCTTAATTCCTGTAATGAACACTGTTGTTAAAATAGTTAATTTCATAGTGTCTCGCTCTTCATTGACACACAGGCAATTTAAATCTCTTTTAGAAGAAATGGAAAGTGAATATGTTGTGTACCCCTTATACTTTTCCCCGAATTGAACGATAAAGAATGGTTATGCAAATTGATGTTTCTGACTGATATAACTAAACATCTCAATGAACTGAACTTAAGATTGCAAGGAGAGCGCCAAACTGTGTTCGAACTTTTTGAATATTGGACAGGATTTGCTACAAAATTAAATATATTTTTATGTGATATTAATACTAGTTCCTACAAATACTTCCCAAATGTTAAAGCGCTTGCAAATAAATCGACCATAGACAAAGATGAACTTAAAACCTACGTTGAAGCACTTAAAGATGAATTTTCCAGAAGATGCAAAGACTTTGAAGCTTATGTGCCTATATTTTCCTTCCTCATAAAACCAGATTTAATAGATCCATTAATAATACCGTTTGATTTCAATTTTTGAGTGGATGAATGTTGATAATTTTGAAATGGAACTTATCGAACTAATATCTTCAGATGACTCTATGGAAAAATCGACTGCTATATTAAATTGTTGGATGTCATTGCCGGAAAGATTTAATTGTTTAAAGAAAATTGCATGTGCTCTCCTTTCCGATTTTGATTCCACATATCTCTGTGAACAAATTTTTTCTCACATGAAACATATTTTGAGTCCACAAAGAAGTCGTTTAACAACTGAACATTCAGAATCTTGTGTGAAATTAAGTCACAAATTATACCCCTGATATTGAAATATTAAGCAAAAATGTGCAGGGACAAGGTTCGCATTAAAATTTTTTAATTTATGTTAGAATTTTATGTTATTTTTTAAATAAATATTTTTAAAAGATAAATTTGGTATAAAATTCTTCTCCTCTAGAACCCCATTATATAATTTAGAATTTAGGCGGCACCCTGAATCATATTGGTAGAGTGGCTTGGCACACCACAGCTAAAAGGTTGCCGACCCCTGGTCTAGACGTTAAAGAAGGTAGCTGTTGTTAATTTAAACAGTTATTGGTTTAAATCTAAATGTTACTTAATTTGTTATTTATGAAAAGCTAGATTGAATCCACGAGATTGTTACTCTAACAACAATACTTAATTTTACAAGTTCATTTTTTAATATATTTTAAATAAGCATAAATTAAACTTGGGTTTTTTATTATTATACAAGTAATTAATTTAAATATTTAGGTAAATATTTAGAAAATCTTTTAGGAAAAGATATTTTTAATATAATATTTTGATAACGAAAAAAAAAAAAAAAGATATAGAAAGGCAGAATTGGCGAATAAAAAATTTTCACTTGACAAGAGAAGTTAGCTTCCAAGTTAAGTATAGTATCTTTGTATATCATTGGTCTTGTGGGATTTATTAGGTGTACCAATGTTTTTAGCTGCATTCAAAGTTTATTGTAAAAGAAAGTAAATTAAATTATTCGTCATTTCTATAACTTTAAACCATCTTTCAGACACCTGAAAAATCTCGCAAAACATGTTACGATTTTGGACACCATAAAGTCGCCAAACCATTTTAGGTTTTATTGACTGATTGGAAATGCATATCTGCAAGACATCCCAGCCATGACTTATTATTACATCTTTTGTATTGGAAACAATGTGTGGTCTGGTGTTGTCACGCAACAATTTTACTGGATGTTCTCCTTTGCCGGTATATGACCGGTTTCGCTCCAATCCTTAAATCTAGCGGATTAATTGACGTTGGTAGCAGTCCCCAGTAACTATTTCACCAACTTGCAATAATTCATAATAAAAAATGTTTTATGACTGATTGTAATGATTCGCTGGGATTTAACCATGATTTCCTGCGTTTCGGATTGTCATAGAATGTTATTTGTTAATTTCAGTGAATTTATGTCAAACCCATTTTCCCTCTTTCTGGATCTTTCTCATCACGTATAGGCATTACTTCCACCTGTTCTGTCTTCAACTCATTGTTATTGTACTTTCTAGGGCGTTGTTTGTCGTTCAGACAGAAATCACCGCTTTAAAACCGCTTAGCCCAAAATGCGCAGACATCGTCCGATACAACACTTTTGCTCTTGTAGCATTTTTCCCTCGTTGGATTTAATAATGCAGTGCTGGATATGAAACCTTATCTGTTGTCAGTTTCTGAACTGAACTGAATACTTTTAATGCTTTTAAAGGCAGTATTATGTAAAGGGAAGTTCTGTCGAAAAGTTACCTATTTAAAAGATTGAAAAGGTATTTAGAAATTAACAAAGGTATGAATTATCAATGACAATAAAGATATTAAAATAAAGTAATTTAAATATGTTTCCCTTTGGTTTGTTTAGTTTGAATTAATAATGAGAGCTGGAAATAAAATTTTGCGATTTGAAATGCTCTGAAGGATATAAATAAGTAATTTTCCTACATATGAAATTAAATATTTCACCCAATTTCATAATTATGGATAAATGGTATCGATATAATCCAAATTGTCGAATTACACTTTTACACATTGCAACTGTATGTCTTTCGCGCGTAAGAGTACATTATGAAAATGTATCCATCAGGGTATTGTTTGGAAGGGAAATATTCTTACCATAATCTAGTGCAGTTGCCATATTAGTAGGCTGCGGTTGTCTACACCTAAATTCCTAAAGTCAGAAGATTTACCTACGAGGATGAAATTTGTTTCGAGACCCTCGTAATTTGTTATGCAGCATAATTTTAATGGTTAAGTCATAATTCAGATATGCTGGAATTATTAACACACATAACGTTCATGCTGTAGGCATCAGTTATAATTTTAAACAAAGACTTATTGTTAATATGCTATACAATCAACTCATATTGCTAATTATGTTTGAAGCTTAACATAAAACGTTTAATCAAAATTTTTAAAGAACAATTACTGTAATTTGTAGATGCAGTGGTCATAATTAGGCGATTGAAAATGTATCTCGAATACGACGAACTCACTTTTCCACGATGGTGGTTGCCCACTAAAGTGAATATGTAAATAGTTATGTGCTAGCTTGGCGAATTTTCAATGCTGCAGCACAAATAAACGAAAATCATCTCTATTTATTTATAATATTTAAAATTATTAATATCATTTATTTAATAAATTAGAGTGTCATAAAAATAAAAATTATTTAAGATTAATTTAATTTTAAATATGTATAGTGCAACATATATAGAAAATATGTGCCCCTATTTATATAAACTTCTTTGCTTGAAAATTTTACAAGAACAAGCTTCTTAAGTACCGGGAGAACTTCACGTGACACCCTATAAGTATATATTTTTATTTAAACACTCCTCACAACCCTGCTATAAGCCTATTGATAAAAGTAAACATGCATTTAATATGTTTCAGTAGGCTGTACAATGCAGCTAGTGCTGCTTGTGAATTCATATTCAGCTTTAATACGTCTTAACAAGTGTTTGCTCATGTTGGATTGCTTTCTATTATCTAAATTGTGAAACATTTTTGATGACGCAGTAACTATTGCATAAAATGGATTTACGTCCAATAATTTTGTACAAAACAAGATCAATAACTTTGAATATTAAAAATTCAAATGTATACTTCTTTAGTTTGTTGTAATTGCAAATCATAGATTTGAGTTAATTGATCTTCAAATACAACTTCCTATATCATTTAATTTTGTGGACTTAAAGGCGAATGGTCTTAATTTATTTAACGTCCAGAACACAGCTTTATTTTAATTTAATTTAATTTAATTTCCTTACAGGCCGAAGCCTAATTACATAGGCATATTACAATAATAATAAAGTGAGGGTAACAATATGTATAAAGAAACAAAATATTAGCGTTATTCTAAAATCAATTATAAAACTAAAACTAAACTAATAAACTCAAACTAAACATTGAACCTTGAAATCGTTCTAAGGAATTCATTCTTATCAGAACAGAAAATGTTCAGTGCGTACTGTACTTGATATTTTTTAAACATAGATATTAGAGGTGAGAAGGAATGATGCGTACTACGTGGTGTGGCATACCAGAAAGTTAATTTGTTGCGATAAGATTTCTGAGGAACTGCAATATTTACAAGATTCAGAAATGCACTATTGTCTATATGATAATGAATCATTTTATACAATTCATATATTAGCCTAAATCTATGTCTATTATCGATGGTGAGCATATCAAATTCAAAAAGGAGCGAGTTGTATGATACAGTACGATCAGGATAAATCCTATATTTACAGAAATATAAATATCTGAGAAAGCGTTTTTGTATTTTTTCTAGCATAATTATATAAAAGTTATAACTAGGTGTCCAAACACAAGCGCAATAGTTAATTTTGCTTATAATAAATGACTCGTAAAGTTTCTTCGCAGTTGTAATGTGTTTAAAATCGCGGCAGTTACGTATTATAAAACCCAATACCTTAAATTAATCGTTTAATGTTTTTTTTTTAATATGTAGGTTACAATTTAATTTATGATCAAAGAGTACACCTAGGTCTTTAAATTGAGTGTCCCTTTCAACAACTGTATCCTTGAGTCTGTAATTGTACAGTTCTTTATTAAGTGATCTGGTATAAGATAAAACACGGCATTTGGAGGCATTTATTTTAAGACCATTTTCTGTACACCAAGCAGACATATTATCTAAGTTATTTTGCAATAAAGCATAGCTAAAATATTATTTATCGTACTGTATAATTTAACATCGTCAGCATACAACAAAAAATTACAATCTAAAACAGTTGTTAACTCATTTATGAATAACAAAAATAAAAGTGGGCCCAAATTGGACCCCTGAGGCACACCACTATTAGCTGTAAATATTTTGGATCGATAACCCATGTAACCAACAAAACGTTTTCTGTTCCTTAGGTAAGAATTAATTACTGCAAACCACCTCATAAGTTAGTGTCTTTAAGCATAGATATAATCTTATTAGTATGTATTAGTAGATTTTACTAGTTCTGTTTAGAACTTTACAACTAAAAATGTTTTTTTTACCTATCTCATTTTCCACTAATTTTTATTAATTGATAATTTTATGCACAGAAATTTATCTTCGAAATCAGCGTTCATGTTAAAATTCTCTTTCATACTCATCCACACCAAGTCAACCTTTATCCTTTAATTTTCACATTGACGCACTCTAGACATAATGACACTTTCAAGAAAAACGATGAAAATTGAAAGAACAGAACACAATTTCGCAAAATATACACCGGGAGAAATTGTTAGAAGAAAAACCGAAAGACCTCAAAAGTAAGTCGTCATAAGAATGAAATTTTAATCAATTGCAATCTTTTAATAGCTAAACGTTTGTCCCAAGTTTAGTCAAAAAATTCCCACCCCTTCTTAATATTGCGATTTTCGTGTCAGTGAGTAAAGAGCAAAAATCGAAGGTAAAGGTGGACTAGGTGCAAGAAGAACTTCCTGGTTGTAAAACTTAAGGAAATTGTACGAGAAAACTGTTCCGAGCAGCATTATTCTCAACATGGTAGCCAACATGATGTTAAACAACGACCGTTAAACGGCCATGGTGCCCTAAGAAGAAGAAGACTATATGTTGCAATGTATTGCAATGAGCGATAATAAAACATGGCGCCGTCGAAGTACGTGTCAAAGTGTAATAGCTGTAATATCGATATTAGTGAAAGTGAAAAGTGTATATCATGCTTCATATGCGATTGCAAGTTTCACGTATCTTGTGTGTTAAAAAGATCTGCCTCTTCAGCACCTGAAAGCAAAAATTTCAAATGGATATGCGACGAGTGTATTGTTGAGTTTCCCAAACGTAAGTCTGATAAAAACCAGCTGGTGGATTGCAACAGCAATAGCGTATTAGCAGCTATTGGTGAAACAAATAACCAAATAAAGGAAATATTCACCATCATTCAAAATTTACATACAGAAATTATAACCACAAAATCTGAGAACAAAAATGTAAACAAAGCAACAAAGAAGAATTCTGCAACCTATAGTCAAGCCATTCAAACACAGATGGCGACAACTTCCTCCGAGAAACTTGCAAATATAAACCTACAAAAAAATGTAAACAAACCTATTTCGGAAAAAACAAATACAAACACTAACTATAAACCAGTCACCGAAAGAAACGCTCCAATCAATCGCAATGACGAAGATCTCAGCGAAAACAATAAAGACGAGGAAAATTTTAAAACAGTGTCATATAGGAAGAAAAGGAAATCTCGCCACTCATTATATGGAACATCAACAACCTCGATATTAAAGTCTGTCGAAAAAATGAGTTTTTTACACGTCAGTCGCTTTCACACAGAAACCACTACGGAAAATATTAAATCATATCTTATGAATAAACAATTTTCCAATGTGGTGTATGAAAAAATTGTGTCAAAACATCCGAATGAGTATTCTTCATTTAAAGTTGAGTCCCAATAGAAGATTTTCATAAGTTAAAGGAACCGACAACATGGCCCAGGGGAATTACGATTAATCCTATTTTCTTTCACTGGATCAAGAAAAAAACAGTTCCATAAAAAGTGAAACATCGAATGAAGGCGTAAAATTATTAAATCTTAATATACAATCACTTGGAAATAGTATAAATGCGTTTCAACTATTCTTACAAAATTATAATATTGATGTATTTTGTTTGACGGAACACTGGCAATCTGCTGATCAAATTGATACGATAAATTTTTTAAATCATAAACTTATCTCAAGTTTCTGCCGTCCTATTAACCCATTTAGACCCGTAATTCGATAAATATTATACTCCCATGTGCCCGAAACTTTTTCTAAATTATTTTGTATTTGTCATTATTTCTTATGATAAAACTAGTCAATCTAAGATGAAAATAAAAGAAACTTATTAAATGCCATTTTTATTTTTGGACTTATGGCTTGGGTCGAAAACGACCATTTGGGATAATGTGCTACAAATTAAAAATTATGTACTTTATTATAATATTGTCTATAATGTTAGAATATTGTTTGTAATAAGCAAATAGTTAAATAAGTGTATAACAATTATAGATTTTATTTACGAAAACTATTAATTTTGACAATATTAACTACTTATTATATTCTATAAAAGATTTATCATGCATATCAAGGGATATTACAATTTTCACGTGCAGTTAATTTTATTTTTACAATTTGCGCTTTTTTAACCAGTTAGTACTAAATGCCTTGCTATATCTTTTTGCATTTGGCTTACTTTGATTTCTAGCTAGGATCTGGTCTCGTCATTTTGTAACCATGCGTTTGGTATACTGCTTCAACAACATGTCTAATTTATCTAATTTTGAGTCGAAACTCTTGAGATATTTACAGTTATATCGAAGGTTCAATTTAAAATGTGGTTGCCCATTTGATCTACTCCTCCCATGTATTTACTGTACATATTGATACCATAAGTGTACCTCAAACTTTTATTTACTTTAGAGAAAAGCGCAATATCTGCTTCACTGGTTCTATGCCATTTTGATTAGACAAAATGGTAACAACACTGTTATCTATACAACTAATAACTTCAATACAATTATCTTTGTAAATACGGCTATAGATCGTACCGCGATCACTTCTTCTCATTACTTTACTATTGAGCAAGCTACATTTTTCGGTCCTATTTTCTCGTACTGTACCGGTAGCTTCCTTCCTTCCTTGATATATAATTCAGTTATAAGTTTTGTACTACTTACATGAATGTTTGCGAAATATTTGATCATTGATTCCTTCACAGATATATTGCTTTATATTGGAGCATACCTCAAATACTGTTATAGATTTTTATACTTATTATCCCAAACGGTCGAAAACGAACACTTCCATTTTCATCTCCATTTATCAGCATACAAACTTGTTTTTCGAATTGATTGCTAGTTGGTATTTTAATAAGTGGAGTTTTATTATATATGAGCAGAAAATATTTATATTTAAGTTAAAATTAAATTAGTTATTAACGATTATATTCCGCCATGTTCTTGAACAATTTTACGTACGAAGTTATTCCCACAAAAAACAAATAACTACTAAGTTTATTATGGGGTGGTAAGTCAATATGGTAGCCTAAACATCACTTATACAGAGGGTATACCCATTAGCACCATAAAATATACACAAGTGACTTTTAATTAAAGGTATTTAGTACGGTCGTTTCGTACCGTTTGGGATATAGTGTTGTCTGGTCGTTTTCGACCGTTTGGGTCTAAATGGGTTAATTGTCATGGCGGGGTTTCCATATATTGTAATAAAAATTACAGATCATATTGCCGTGATGATATAAATAATTTATCCCAAATATATTGCTTC
The DNA here is from genome assembly GCA_963969525.1 of Ontholestes murinus. Classification (NCBI taxonomy): domain Eukaryota; kingdom Metazoa; phylum Arthropoda; class Insecta; order Coleoptera; family Staphylinidae; genus Ontholestes; species Ontholestes murinus. Next base: position 47,789,989 of record OZ018389.1, on the reverse strand, counting down.
GAGTGTACAGGCGTGGATATTAAATTTAACGAAACACAAAAAATTACATTTGTTTGCAATTATAGGACACCGAATTCTAATATTGATATATTTTTCAATCAAATTGAATTGCTTTTTCAAATTCTATTATCTAATAACAATAAATTCTATATATCTGGTGACTTCAATATTGATATCTTAACAAAAAATAATGTTTCCAGTTATTTTAAAATGCTTATCAAATCTTTCAACTTGGAATTACTCATCAAGAACTATACGAGGATTGCACCTAGTTCCAAAACATGCATTGATAATGTAATTACTAATTATAAACAATATGTAAGACATTGTGATATAGTGCCGACTGGGTTTTCCGACCATATGGCTCAGATAGTAGACCTTAATTTAACTCATATTATTGTTTCACATCATATAATATATCGGCAATTCACCGAAAAAAATACACTTTTATTTTCAACATGTCTGGATGGCGAAACCTGGACGGATCTATACCATATGTCAGACGTTAATACAAAATGGAATGTATTTATGAGTATACTCTCTCAACAATTTAATACATGCTTTCCATTAAAGGCTCACAACAAAGTTAACAAAAAAATCAGAATTGAAACATCCAATGAAACAAAACTATGTAAACAGCAACTTGACTTGTACTCTATTCTGGTCAACTATTTCCCCGAGTGTAAGGCTACTTATAAGTACTACAAACAAGAGTATAATAAACTTCTAACAGACGATCGGAAAGCTTATTACAACAACAAAATTTTATTCTCTACAAATAAATCTAAAACTTCTTGGTCAATTATAAATGAACTAAGTGGTGTTAAAAATAGGGTACCTTGTGACTGCGAATTAAATGTCGACGATTTAAATTATTATTTTATAAATTCAGTAAAAGATATGTTGGATAAAAATTCTGATAATAACAATCAAAATAATATATTTGAATTTCATAATGAATATTCCATGTTTTTGCACCCCATAACGGTAAGTGATGTCGAGGGTTTAGTGTCTGAAATGCCGAATAAAAAAAGTTCAGGTGATGATGAATTTTCAATGTCACTTTTAAAAAAAGTCATTCACTTAATAAGCGAACCTTTGTGTTACCTTATAAATGAATCTTTAGCTAATGGTGTTTTTCCACAAGCATTAAAACTAGCGATAGTTAAGACAGTGCATAAGAAAGGTGATTTAGATAATATGGAAAATTATAGGCCCATTAGTCTTTTATCAACATTTTCGAAACTCTTGGAATATGTTGTTGCAAAACAAAGTAAACTATTTTTACAGAAATTTAGTATTATGTCCGATAATCAGCATGGCTTTACCAAACATAAAAATATAAACACAGCATTATATGATTTTACTTATTTTATTCATTGTGCCTTAGAAAGGGGCCAGGTTCCTTGTGGAATGCTGCTAGATTTGTCGAAGGCATTTGACTGTATTAATCATAACTTACTTCTATCAAAGTTAAATAATTACGGTTTTCGTGATACTGTATTTAATTGGTTTAAATCTTATCTCTCCAACAGAAGCCAAAAGGTAGAATTAATAACGGAAGGTGAAAAGTTACAGTCTGGTGCCTTAGATATAGTCAGGGGCATTCCGCAGGGAAGTATATTGGGTCCTTTTCTTTTAAATATTTTTATAAATGATCTCTATAAGTTATCATTTCCCACCTTAAAAATTGTAGGTTATGCTGACGACACCAGTCTTTGTGTCGTAGGAAATTCATTTGATGATATGATTCTAAATGGAGAACAAGCAATAAATGCAGTCACTCAATGGTTCAAAAATAATAACTTATTACTAAATGAAAATAAAACTAAATGTCTTTTATTTAGAAAAAATGAAAACATTACAACTCCTAATAATGTTACCATCGGTAATCTAAATATTAACTTTTCCCAATCGTCCATGTTTTTGGGAATTAATATTGATGAAAGGCTAAAATGGAACTTTCATATAGAGTATTTACAAAAAAAATGGCTAAAGTAAGTTTTATGTTGGGTACCTTAAAACCTCATATTTCATTGGACATATTGAAACTGTCATATTTTGCAAATTTTGAGTCCCTAATAAGATACGGAATAATTCACTGGGGTAGTTCACCTCAAATAAATAAAATTTTTATTATCCAAAAACGAGTCATTCGGACCATGTTGGGCCTTAAAATCACTACATCTTGTAGGTCTTTATTTGTAAAAAATAATTTATTAACAGTCATTGGAATTTATATTCTAGAATGTGTTACTTTTATGTGAAAACAAAAAAAACCTATTTTCAGATAGCATTCAACAACATCGTTACGATACACGGCATAAGGATAATTTAAATTACCCAATACACCGATATACACTTACCGAAAAAGGTGTAAATTACAGTTGCATTAAATTATTTAATAAATTACCAGCAAACATAAAAACCGAACGTTGCTTGAAGACATATAAATTAAAAGTACGTACATTAGTGAGAGATATTGAACCATATAACTTAAATGAGTTTCTAGAATGTAATTTAAATGATATTAATAAGGTTACTATATGAAATATTTTCATTTCCATTTCCATGTGACGCCTATTCTTTTATTAAGTATTTATGTATATGTTTGTATGTTTATATTTATATAAGAATAAAGATTGCTTATTATTATTATTATTAATTGGTTGAAATATTTATATATATTTAAACTTTAAAATTTTCATCCATTTTTTAGTAATCAAGCATATATATATATATTTATTTTTATACTTATTATGTACTAGGAATGTAATAAATTTCTTAATATACTGGAGCTCAAAAGTAATGCTACACCCCTTAGATGTGGTTTAATCCAGCAATAAATACGCACGTTTTATTCACCTTAGAAAGAAAAAAAAGCGATAACGTTTTTACTGCTTTATCTCAATTTTTTCTGAACGATTTTTACACTTATCCGAAAAATAAAGCAAATTTAATTATGTTAATAACCAGTCTCCTGTTCTACTCTGATCCTTTCTGAGCTCTTCAGTATATTGAAAAATCTTGCTAAAATGCCTAGAATTCGTGCACCCCGTCGATTTCATCAATTAAGTGATTTTCAAAAAGGTTGTATTGTTGGCATTAAAGAGACGGGCTTTATTTTGAGAGAAATAGCCCGAAGACTCGAAATTACACCCTCAACTGTAATGCGAGTATGGAGAAGATGGAGAGATAGAGACGTTCTGGTAGGCCTAGGATTATACTGGGTGGTCATGAACGGAACCTAAGACTGCTTGCGTTACGTAATCGTCATGACACTTTGTGGCAAGTTCGAGATGCCTTTGTTGCTGCAACAGGATGTGTGGTTTCTAGGCTACCGATGACTCCGCTGCACAAAGCTCGTCGCTTGGTATGGTGTCAAGCCAGATTCCACTGGGATGTAGAGTGGAACTTTATTTGCTTTAGTGACAAGTCTAGATTCTGCCTAGGAACCCATGGTGAACCTTGATGTGTCCGCCGATTTCGCCGTAAAAAACAAAATGTAGAGCTTGCCTTAGAACGCCACACAGCCAATACTCCATCATGCATCATGGTATGGGGCGCTATATGTAAGTAGGAAGTAAGCCCCCCTGGTGTTCATTAGAGGTAGTCTAACAGCCCAACGGTACATCGCTGGAGTTCTACAACCTGTTGCAATACCATACATTGAGACTATCAGAAAGGTTTTTTAGCAAGACTACACCAGGCCGTATACGGCCCGTCAAACCATGGACTTTATACAAAATTCTGGCGATATCCACAGCCACCAAGGACTTTGGACCAATTGCGCATCTGTGTTCAATAGGCCTAAGACCGCTTGCCATAAAAAAAACGACTACTTGATTCGGTTGAGTTAGAGAGGGCTACAACAACTGCAGCGAGCCAACAGTTATTGAATATTTGTCAGTATTTTTTGTTCAATCTGCACCAAATTGTAATCGTTTGTTCTGACACGAAAACTGAAAATAAATTTAATACAAAATATTTAAATATTTTTCTTTCTGGGTGTTGCATTACTTTTGAGCTCCAGTGTATGTTTAATATTATCTTACATTTAAAACACGCATACGTATCAAATTAATAAATTATGAGAGTGTAAATATTTTATATTATCAATTTTGTGTTATATTATTAGAAAGGAGTACAAAGATGCTAATAAATAAATTGCGCTGTAAAGTAAGTTTTATTTATTTATTTATAAATCGAGGCACTTTTTTTGATTTTCATTCAAAATATGTAAACAATACATTTCAAACAAAAGTTAATAATTACATAAAAGTTAAATATCTACTTCAGTAAATAAAAAGTTTGATTGTGAAACGACCATAATTTTGAATAATGGTTCACATTGTTTTTTAGAAAAATTATCTCAGTTGGAATTTTGGCTTAAGGTTTTATTTTTTATGAAAATTAATAAAAAGACAAATATGATGTCCATGAGCGTTTCTGCACTGTGTTTTACAATAAATGTAAAAACTCCAGTTAACAGTTAAAACAACTACTCCCCGTACTACAGCACCGCCAGGCATTGAATGATATAACTGTTAACTGTCGTTACATGTCTGAACTGATATTCAGCACGATGTAACAATTTTGTGGTGTTATCATTTTTTAACCGCTTCTCGAAAAGTGTTATGCAATGACTATCTGCAGACACGTGTTTCGCTGTATCACAGCTCATCAGTGCAGCTATGTCATAAATTACGCGCGTCCTTTCTGTTGAAAGGCCGCTGCGAGAATGAATCAATTCCAAATAAAATTGATCCATTGCCGATGTTCGAATTTCGAGACGCGTTTAAAAAACGATATCACCACAGATAATCGCCCGCTCTCAGCGTTTAAATATGCAAATTAAATATTAAAATTTGTAGTGCAGTTATTAATGATGAAAATTAATAAAAAGACAAATATGATGTGATACAGCGAAACACGTGTCTGCAGATAGTCATTGCATAACAATTTTCGAGAAGCGGTTAAAAAATGATAACACCACAAAATTGTTACAACGTGCTGAATATCAGTTCAGACATGTAACGACAGTTAACAGTTATATCATTCAATGCCTGGCGGTGCTGTAGTACGGGGAGTAGTTGTTTTAACTGTTAACTGGAGTTTTTACATTGATTGTAAAACACAGTGCAGAAACGCTCATGGACATCATATTTGTCTTTTTATTAATTTTCATCATTAATAACTGCACTACAAATTTTAATATTTAATTTGCATGTTTTATTTTTTGTTGGATCTGAAAAAGCTTTTGTTAATATTTCATGAACTGGAATTTTTTTTTGTTCGGTGCTATTTATATTCCACTTACTTCTAATGATAACTTATATGTTCGTCATATTGCAATTGTAGATAATTTATTTAATCAATTTTATGATCATTATTTTGAAATACAATTTATTGACTGGATAAATATAAACAATGGATTAACCCCACACGATAATCTGCCGGCACAAGTTCGAACCGTTTTGAAAGCATTTGAATTTTTAAATTTATTACTCGTTAGCAATATTACTAATAATGATGTTCTTCTGGATTTCACATATTCACTGACCTACAATCAATGAGCATACAAAAAGCTTTAGATATAACTTTCAATGAAAATCATCATATTGCTTATAACTTGAAAATTAGAAACATTTTATTTAAGACAATTGATTCAGAAGAAAATGTGTATATGTTTTTTCAGGAGGATTTTATGAAATTGAATATATTTTATTCTACCTAATTTAAAATAATAACGGGGATTATTTAAATAAGATAGCTGAATAATTTTACGCTGTCTTAAAATAATGCATGGAATTATTTATACTTACTAAAACCATAAAAAGTAAACACAGTATATTTTCTTGCTAGTTTAGTATTTATTTAATCAATATTATTCTTAGAAAGAAAGATCTTATGACTTTCAGTAACTTACGCAAGGAATGTAAAACATTAAAAAATATTTATATGATGCTTATACAAGGTTTCGCAAAAGTAATGTCATAGTTTGAATTGGCTGCCATTTTGTTATAAATGAAAAAAAGATCTGTGTTTTCATCAAAAGTTTATTTGATAGTGTATTATTGGTTACATTAATTAGAAAAAATTATATCGCTCAAATGGCCACCTCCCAAGTTGATGCATAATTGCACTCATTTTATGGCATTTTGAATTGTTTCTAGCTAAATATCTGGCTCCAAATTGAGAATTTCTTCAATGTTAGCTTTCAAGTCTTATAAGGTTCGTAGTTTGTTGTGGTAAACGCCAGATTTTAAAAAGTTCCAAAGGAAGAGGTCTGGTGCTGTTAGATATGGCTATCTGGACGGCCAGTTCAAATCTCCAAAACGGGAGATTACCCGACCTGGAAATTGGTGTCTCAAAATCTCCATAGTTGCCCGAGCTGTGTGAGCGGTTGCTCCGTCCTGTTGAAACCAACAATGATCGAGACCCAATGCAGTAACTTTCGGCAAAAAAAACTTGTTTAGCATCTGCCTGTAACGCTCGTCATTTACGGTTACGGCGTCATCGGTGTCTTCAAAAAAAATAAGGACCAATCATTTTTCCACTGCAAATACCGCACCAAATAGTCACTTTGAGGGGATGCAATGGATCTTCTTGCATTACATGTGGATTCTCTGTGCCCCAGGAACAATAAATCCACGATCTTGAGGAGTGTATCGCTCAATGGCTTATTAACAACTAATTCACTATATATCTACATCATAAATGTCAAAGTACACTGACATTTGGCGCCATCTGCAGAAATGGTGGCCAAACTATGACATTACTTTTGCGCCACCTTGTATAATTCGAGCTGAACGCACTAAACTTAAACCCTAAATTCTTTTGGAAACAAGTGAGAGAAACAGGTGTGAATTGTATAAAATATTTTGGAATCATATTTGAGTTAAAATTAAATTTTAAAGATCATATCAACTATATTTGCAGCAAAGTAGAAAATTATAGGGTTACATATGGCGTTCATATTTGTCTCTTGGAATCCTGTCTTCATCCCACATTTGGTATCCTTATTTAACAGGGGACATCAACATAATTGAATCCAGCAGAAGTTCTTAAAAAGCGGTAAATGTAAAGTATGTAAGTCATATCAGGTGTGAATATGATCCTCTTTTTGTGTAGGACGCAGGATTTCATAGAAAGGTGAAGGAGTTATAGTCAGATTTCCTTTTGATTTATGAACAGTTTTTCAACAATATGGGTACAGCTACAGTTCTGGATTAACGTTATAAGGCCCGAAACAATGTCATTAATAGGGCACGTTTTATATTATTAAATTTAGGCCATAATTGAGATTTTAAGGGCATAGAATTCGAATTGAGTATTTATTTAAGGCCCGTTTTGGTTCTTTAGATTATTCTTCTAAATATTTTAAATACATCTTACACACTGTAAGACTTTTAAGGGATAATAAAATTATTGTACAAGGAAAGTGGTATGATGTCCACAACACAGCTTTTTAAACTTCAACACTTGTTCAGAACATATAAAATTTTGGTAATTTTACATTTCTATAAAACCCTAATTTAAGATAGTAATACATTGTAAACTATTTCATAAAATCGGTGTAAATATTTTATGAATTAGTTTAGAATAAATTAGTTCACGACAGAAAACAATTAAACCAAATACTGACTGTTATGGCCGTATAGTATAATCGATTGATCCGTTTGATTATTATCCATGAAAATTTCACTAGTAAATAAATTATTGGATTAATGGTTTTGATGTTCGCATACAAAATAAAGGGTCTGTAATGAACATATATTATAAATATTATATAATGTTTCCAAACGTAATGATTGTTAATCCAATGATTAATGCTTTACATAATTGAGTTCTGTACTGGCAGTTAAATGAATGCAAATTAATAGTTTAAATTTTTAAAGTATTTATTTAAAGCAAAACAAATTATAATTAATTGAAGAATTAATTATATTTTAACCACAATTGTAAAATTGTTATATAACGTGTAAAGGCAATTATACAAATAAGACAACACGACTAGACTTTCGACGTTTTACCGTCATTATCATGTGAATAGTTAAAACATGGTGAATTTTTCAATTACTTGTAAGTATGGATTACTACGTAGTAACGGTTCGAACCATTCTCTTCTAAATCAAATTAGGATTGAAAAATTATAAAATAAATTAATGTTATTCAGTTTCATATGTTAGAGAAATATTTCTTTATTTTTTTATTTATTTATAGAATACCCCAGTTCATAATGCTGCATACTAGTTAAAAAAATAAATTAAAGTTCTAAAAATCAATTAATCGGTTTACATACAATCACACATATATTTTATTGCTGCAGCATATATCTTTCGTTTGTTCTGTGGCCTAGATAAATAAAAGTAGATCAATGCTGAATAGAAAACAAGGTGACCTTTTCCTGAACACAGTGAAAATGCAGGGCTTTTAAGCTTTCAAGTGGATAATACAGAAGCATTTGGAGGGATGCCAATTGGATAGTATTGGAATGTTGTTGTTATGCAATGCTATCAGAATCTTTATGTAATCTGTAATCCCAATATGTTTTTATTTTGTAAAACTTTCCAAAGCTTTTGTTGTGTATACACATTTGCTACTTTATTATCTTTGTTAGATGATTAAGGTTTTCTATTTTGACTTTATAGATATCAGTATCTTTTCATGTGATTGAAATGATATTTCATATGGTAAAATATAAATTATTGGCATATATTATATATAAACAAAGTTTATCTTTTGAGTGCAATAAAGTAAAAGGTTAGCAAAAGACATTATGTTTTAATTTATATTTTTGTATGATTACAATTAAGGAAAGTAAATGGACAAATTTAAGTTTAGCTTTCTTAATCAATGCAATCAAAATCCATTTCTAAATGAAATTCCTTTATCTGATCACATTATCATTATATATTAAATACATTATTCATAAGATTTAATTTAACAAATTGAATCAAATATGTAAATGTAATAAATAACTGCAACTGTTTTACTTTTCATGGCTAACTATTTTTGTGATTTATATATTTTTTCTGTATATATACAGGGTGTCCCACCGAAACCGCACATCAAAAGTTTATGGACTTCCAGTGAATGTATTTTTATGAAATTTTCATGGCTTATGTAATCTAGTGTGCTCTATTTAATTAAAATATTTTCAATTTTCAAGATTATACGACTTCCAGTTATACCTGAAGTCAACACCAACTTCCTTATTTCAAATGCAATACTATATTTTTTAATACGTATTTAGATTCTACATAAAATTCAGTGAAAAAAATTAACATAACGTCCAAATTTAAGCGTTTTCGAGATAATTGATATTTTTAAAAATTTTGTGCTTTTTCAAAGTTTACTTTTAAAATACATATCTCCGACGAAAATAAAATTGAAGGATTGTAATTTTGGCTACACATAGTCAATACCTGACAGTATCCAATGATGAGTTATTTTTGAAAAAATAATATACAGGGTATTCAAAATTTCAAACCACATTTGGTCAAATTTTAACCAATAACCGGTTTCAAAAAAATGTTTTCGATAGTAGTAGTAGTCCTTCCACCATGTTTTGTAGTTTTCCACATTTAGGAGAATAAAGACTTCCAGTAAAAACTTAATTACGCTGTAATAGATTTCACTACAATCTTTAAAAATTGGTATAAATATAAAACCTGCAAAATTTTAATGTACGGTATAATATTTTATATGGAGTGGGCCCATTTCTTACCTTACTTCGGGACCTATAACGTTAATGAAGACTTACCGCTGCACAATATGACCAACAAAATAAAATCAAATAAAAGTCAGTCAATAACAGCTTTGAATTTTGTTGGCAACTAATAGTTAACTTTCAGTGACAGATGTATGGCCTCGGAAATCTTATTTTCTAAAAATTATTTTTTTTTATTCTCTATAATTATTTTATATATAATTTTGATGAAACCATGAAATTGTTGCATGTTTTGTAAAAATACAAGAACTATTTTTTCTCAAAAAAAAAACAAAACACAAATTTTGTTAAAGTTAAAATCCCCGTATACAATTAGCAAAATTAAGAAAAGTTCCAGTTTGCTTTGGAAAATTTCCAAATTTATTGATTCCTTTTACTTACTTGTATTTCGCATCTTCCATTTTGGCATTTCATATATAATTGAAGCGCTTTATTATTTATTTCAGTTTCATTAACTGCAAACTGTATTAGTTTTTGTAATAGAAATTGTCAAATAAAGTTTTTTCCATGCCTTGGAAATTCATAAATCTTTTAATTCTTATGATAAAATGCAATACCAAAATAAATGCTATCTAAAATAAATACAATTAATTTTCGCATAGTGAATATCATTGTAAACAAGAATTTATCATGGGTAAATTTGTTGTGAAGTTAATATTTTAGTTTTTCTTTGATTTCTATAATAGGGAGAAGGCAATTTCATTATTAAGGGGGGAAATTCGAAAATAGACTCTTTCAAATCCTATTTTCCATATCGGAATCTGATTGCGATGGGTAAAACCTAACCTCAAATGTACAATAGTCAACAAATGGGATTGAAGCTTGTGGGCCATATCGGGGACGTCTGATGTAAGGTCAAGAAAGTGCGATGCGCAATGTTGAAATTCAACAGAATTTTCTGCTGAATGCAGAATATGTCACATTAAATTAATTTTAACACATACTTTAGTTTTAGTTTTTAATTGATCTTATATTTATTTCTTTCAGCCCATAGTAAAATGAGTGGTGCAAGCAAGAAAAAAATTCGTCAATATTCGGAGGAATATTTAAAATGTGGGTTCATATCCGCTGTCTACGATGAGCGGTTTCCTTTTTGTCTTTTATGCCAGCAATGCTTGACCAACAAATCAATTAAACGAGGTCGCCTTGAGGCGCATTTGAAGGCGAGATATAGTTCTCATATTAATTCAGATTTGTTTTACTTTCAAACTTTAAAGAAAAAATTTGAAAAGAGAACAACAATAAAGTCTCTACTGCTCATACTTCAATTGATAATCGTATTCTTGAGGCTAGTTATCAAATTTCTTTATTCATCGCCAAATCTGGAAGAAATCATACTATAGGAGAGAATTTAATAAAACCGGTTCTTGAATAAGATGACGAAGATGTAAAAGCTATGCCACTCAGGAACAATACTGTTAGTAGAAGAATAGACCAAATGAGTGAAGGTATCGAAAAACAACTTGTTGAAAAGCTGAAAACAAGAAAATTCTCAGTGCAAATGGATGAATCAACTTTAAAAGATAGTGTAGCAGTATTGATAACTTACGTAAGATATATTGATAAAGGGCATTTTGCTGAAGAATTATTGTTCTGTAAAAGTTTAGAAAATATAATAAGCTAAAAAACTACTTAGATGTCCATAATATACCATGAAAAATATAACATCTTGTGCTGCAGATGGTGCTCCTAATATGATGGGGAAGAAAAATGGCTGCTTAGAATTGACGAAAGATGAGAATCCAGAAATGATTCTTGTGCTTTGTGTTTTTCATAGGGAACACTTGGCATCTAAAAACATCTCGCCTATTCTAAGTGAAGTACTACATTCAGCAATAAAGTGTATCAATGTGATAAAAGCTAATGCCAAATGTGAGTATCTCTTCAAGCTCTTTTGTGATGAACAAAATGCAGACTATGTGAGACTTTTACTTCACATTGAAGTAAGATGGCTCTCTAAAGGGAACTGCTTGAAAAGATTTATAGAACTGTTTGATACTTAAGATTTTTAAGCGACAAACCTGAATTGAATTATCTGTTAACTGTCGATTGTAAAGCATTCGTGGGTTATTTAGCTTTGAAAAACTAAATATACTAAAAAATAAGCAACTTATTAAGTTATGTCAGAAATATATTAACAACAAAAACTTTGAACAGTTTTATTGGCTCCAAAAATGTGTGTTATACATTGTCGATCATTTGAAAATTCTATCGGCTGAAAAGAAATTTTTTTGATTTAAAACAAATTGATTTTCCAACATGGATGATGCATCCAGAAATGCAAAATGATGAGTCAGTTAATGGCGATGGCCTGGCTTTGAGAGGAAACAGAAATCCCCAAATTCAACCAAATTTGCAAACAAACTATTGTTACCGTTTCCATCTTCATATTTAGCTGAATGTGGATTCACTGCCGTAAATGATTTACTGGTAAAAAAAAAGAAATGGTCTTGATATAATACAACGGGGAGACTTGACAGTGAAGCTAACCAAATTGGAACCTAACGTAAAATCTCTGTGCAGCAAGCATCAAGCGCGAGGATATAAATTAAAATAATAAATTAATTTAGAAAAATCTTTATTAAAATTATTTCGAATTTGAATTTTAGTTTTTCATTATATAATTTGAAAATTTACTTACTGTGTTTCGTTAACAATTTCCTAGTGATTTCTTCCTAAAACCTATCATTTAAGTTTCTTAAGTGAATAATTCATTTTTTTACTTTTCCTATATATACGAGATGTATCGTTTTCTTGAAAAATTTTTTAAATTATTTTTTCTCGGAAATATCCGTGTTTTTATCGATATTTTTCTAAGTATAAAAAATATTAGAAAACCATTCAAACCAAAATTAAAGAGAATGAGAAACTTAACAAGTTTTATTTAAACATATTTTTCATAAAGTTCTTAACTTGCGAGAAGAAAATTAAAAATTAAAAATTTTGACATTTTTTGTCTATTGCTAATAAACCATAGGAGTTATATGAAATGTATATAACAAGTAAATGTGAAGAATGCAAAAAGAGCAAATTGATAATAATAGCCTTTTTGCGGAAACCTCATAGTTTTCGAGAAAAATATGTATATGTTACATAGAGGGCATTTTAGAAAGACTTAGGTGAGGCATGGCACAAAAAAGGTTGTGAAACACTGCTCTAAAAAAGTAGGTAGTGAATAGGTTAAGAATTGATAACTACTTGATTTGTTTCACTGATTTATTATATTTACTTGAATAGTTTCGCTTGTTATAGCATTATCAAGAGTGAGTATAAAAGAAATCGGCAGGTTTTTATATTCAGGTAATAAGTGCTTTAAGCATAGGGTATGTCCAGATTTCTTCATTGTCATTAACGACGGGTTTTTCTCGATTTATGGCTCTATTTATTTCAAGGCCATCTCCAAAATTTAAAATAAATCCCTTATGTTAAAATTCGGCTTTCACATATATGATCGAGAGATAGTATTTTGCATCTTATTGGTAATTAAATTCCTTGAAAGCTTGACAGATGATGAATATAGTAATTTTTTAATAGAGGATTTTTTCATATGAATTTAGTTTTTGTTAAAGCAACAATTTGTACTATAACCAATATTTTTATCCGACATCTGCTAATAATATTAAAGAATAAGGAATGAGGAAAATGGAATAAAAAGTACTAGAAAATATATCTTTGTTATTTGTACATGTTTAAAGCAGTTGTTAGTATTGTGACGACATAGAGATTCCTTTTATGCACTATAAAAATGAGCCAATAGAACATCCCAATCAATATTATTTATTAATCTGCATTTATAGTAACATTTCTAAATTTTGTAGGTTCTTTTTGAAGTATTTTAAAAATATCAGCTTGTGTTTCTTATTTTAAATACGAAATTAAGTGAGGCTATTTTTGGTTTGCAACACAATAAATCGTATTCATTCTTAAAAATTTTGTTTGGTATTAATTTTTGGCGTTTGTAAAACAATAACTTTAGCAGCTAATAGCAAAATTGGTTATTTATAGACCAATAAGAAATCATAGTTTGCAGTCGTAACTGTAATATTCTTTAGTTGTCTGCATAAGATTTTCTCCATATTACTTAATCACGATAAATATGATTTTAAACTAACATCTATAAAAATAAATCAAAGATAATTCAGAAAGTAAATATATAATATGTTGCATCTAACGCTCTAGTTAATCATAAATAAATATGTAGTGATATTTTGTTGTTTTTATATAAGTTTACAACATTTATTATTCAAAAGATCAGTGTTGGATAAACATGGTTAACATCTATTTGTTATTTAGATGATTCTATATTTAAAGTCCATTTAATTTGTGTTGTAATTAAATCACCACAATTAATTATTATGTAGTTTACTTGCTAAAAATAATAGATTTTGTTTGATTATATGGTTTTCGGAAAAATTGTATTAAACTTCAGGGGTATATTACTTGACAGTGTTAAGTAAAAATGTTACTTAAACCCCTAAAGTTTAGTACAATCCTCTTAGGTGTTCTAGATGTTACAAAGGGATTACTTTACCTAATTCTTATTTATTTAATTGATTGTATGGTATAAAGGATGTATGACTTTCCGATTTAATAGCAGTATAGAGTTTCAGATATTACTTTTTGATATTTTTCCGAATTTGTTTAGTCTTTCAAAACGCCATGAATCCTTTTGGAATATATGAAAATTAAATATATTATTAAGATAAAATAATTTCTCCGAGCATTAATGCACCGTTGTCTTATATTAATGTAAGCTTATGTAAGAACTAACAGCTTTCAGTTAAACCCCCTACTTCCTATAGCGCTGCAAGACGACGGTGTAATAATCCTCGGAATGAAAAATTAGAAAATGAAAGCATTTTAAATTTCAAGCCTATTTTCTTATATATTACATGGATATCGATATGTCCGAAGAACGAACATCAATCAACATTATTATGTAAATATTTAGCACTATGTGAGCAGATATTCTCATTTTAGAAAGAGGTTTATTTATTCCACATATTATTGGACGGTTTGCTAAATATCAGTCACATAATGGAGATCTTTGAATTTGCCAGAAATGATAATTAGATGTTATCTACTTAAACCCAAATCATTGGGTCCACATCGGAATTTAACCCTTCTGCATTCATCATGAATGTGAAGATAAAGCATTAACTTTCTCATTATTCCATTGGTTGTTGCAGTTTAATTTGTGCACCACACAAGTTTTAGAGTACGATGTTATTCCGACAAGGATAAATAACCTGCGACATTTGTATTCTTAAATTTTGTCAGAAAATAATTTATAACGAAAAGTGCAATAATTGGAAAAATGAAATAGATTTCTTTAGTTGTAAACATATTCCGTCTGTTTTTTTGAGCATTGCACGTTGTGTGACATCAAGATCTAACAATTTTGGTTATTACAAGTAAGAAGATTAATCCAAACAAATCTTTCATGTATATTTGTTTTAGCTAAGAATTCTTTCTGCATTTAGAAATATAAGTCTTTAAGAGAAATTATTTTATAGGTGTCTTGTACTAAAGATGATCAACATATTTTTATGGTATCTACTACCGGTATCTTAGTATTCTGACGATAAAAAACAATACATTTTAAACCGAATGACTAAAGATTAATTCGAAGCTATAGTAACATACAAAGAAAAGAGGCTATAATCTAGACTAATAAAAACCGTATCATAACTACAACAATTAAAAGAATATGAATGCAAAGTAGAAACTTGCCACTAAAGGCTTTTTTCCTTGTCCCCACAAATAATTTGCCTATGATTTACATTTATGGCAATTTTTACTGTATGTGCACTTCTAGTTATTTTAGGATCAAACAGATACCAATAATCATATCTCTTTTAATCTTAGTATATTCCAACGTCTCATTTGTTGGTAAATAGCAAATGTAAACATTAAACAACATCACAAATGTACGAGAGCGCCCTGAAATGTTTCCGGAATCGACAAGAAAAATTGGTTTTTTATTTTTCTATGTAGTCTCCTCGAAATCAATACACTTTTTCAAATGGTACTCCAGTCTCTTCAAGCCGTCGGAAAAGTAGGATGTTTCGAGGTCTGCAAAATAACCATCAGTAGCGGGGACGACCTCCTCATTTGAAGCAAATCTCTTTCCTGACAGGGATTTTTTCAGGTTTGGGAATAGGAAAAAGTCGCTGAGGGCTAGGTCCGGTGAGTATGGAGGATGAGAGACTAATTCATAGTGCAATTCATTTAATTTGAACACGATGATGCCGGATGAATGAGCCAGAGCATTATCGTGGTGAAAAGGCACTTTTTTCACCTGTAAACGAGGCCGTTTCTCCTTCAGTACTACATTGAATTGGGTCAATAAATCGCTGTAGCCTCGCGATTGTCCTTACCTTCTGCAGATAGTCGATGGGAATCACACCTTGGGAATCCCAAAAATATGGTCGTTCTTCTGAACTGCTCCGCCCGGAAAAGTTCACTGCTTCACTGTTCCTTGGTCTCCGGTATGTAGTGGTGGATCCAAGTCTCATTTACGGTTACGGAACGCACGAAGCAATCCCTTGGATTGCGTTGTATCCTGGCCTGACACTCCTCCGAAACGGTCACCCGTTTTTGTTTTTGCTCCGGTGTGAGCAAACGCGGAACCCATCGCACCGAAAGCTTTTTCATTCCCAAAATTTCGTGTAAAATATGGCCAACGCGTTCTTCTGAGATGCCTGTTATCTCTGGTATCACTTTTAGCTTCAATCAACGATCGGCTAACACGACATCATGAATCTTGTCGACCATTTCATCGTTGGTAGCGGTTTTTGGGCGTCCACTTCGTGGTTCGTCACGAAGCTGATGGTAGAAAATGAAAATGAAGTAGATTTGCCACGAACCTCTAGCAAAATATTTCGAATTTCCGTGGCCGTCTTCCCAACCATCCGGAAGTGTTTAATCACTGCACGAAATTCGATTTTATCCATTTTTGCGAAACCGCCTGATTTGCTGTACAAAACACACTCTTAAACAACAACTATGGACAGCAGAAGTGAAATTTTGACAGTTGCTATAAAAAGGGTCTCCCTTGCCGACCAATGGATCCACTTTTACCATCGTGCACCATCTCTTGTCGATTCCGGAAACATTACAGGTTGCCTGCCCTCGTATATAGCTATGATTAGGATAAATTTAATTTTAGTTATTTATATAATTGAATATACCGTATATTATTGCAGCAAGTAATTTTTTAATATATATATATATATATTTTAATTTGGGGAATGTATAAGAATGTAGGCGTAGAATTGAAAATTGCAAAGTTCACATCAACCTACAATAGTTCTAATAACACAAGTCATAAATGCATAATACATCATGGGGGATCAGGTCCTTATTAAATAACATTTTTGTTCAAACAATGTTATTTTCATTATGTAAATGTTGCTACATGTGCATTTGATGTAGTTGATTTGTTTGCATTACTATATAACTTTTATTTTTCGAGTTCGATTGGGTGTGAAATTATGCAATGATTTATTGTATGAACACATCTATACACTATTTAATTGCAACTATTGCGCACTGCTTTTATCTTATTTACCCTTGCTTTATTTATTTTCACCGTTTGTCATTTACATTTATTCGCATAAGTATCCCGTCGGTCGGTAACTGCCTGCCCCTATTGAGGTACCTATTCTAGCGGGCTCGGCATGAATTACATTTTTTTTCTGGATTTTTCCGGAACCAGTCCTTACCGCTCGTTTCTAAACGACCCCACGGGTTTATTACAGCCTCGAGAATTCGCTACATTGCCCACTTAGAGATCCAGTAGTAAAATTTTAAAGCGGGGCCAATCTGTATTCCTCTTATGCGGAATCCCATTTGGTCCAATCACACAGGATAGCTTTTGAATAGCCAACTTCTTGATTCCATCCTGTTTACTGTTTTTGCGAAGTGCAATATATTTCTATAGGATTCCTTTTGGTGACAGTTCTTCTTCATAAATAGATAATAGACGATTCTATTTAGTTGAGCGCTAAAATGCGTTCACGCCTTTTGGTATACAATATGTAAGACAATAATTGGAAGGTATTTTGAGCAGGTCCCGTTATTCCATTCAAGTTACACCAAATCGATTCTTGTCTACATCCTTAATTCACAAGAAAACGTAATTCACGATCCACTGCTGATCTGTAAGCGAGCAAAACAGATGTAAGTATCGGTACTAGCTTCATTTTGGTCTTAGACAAAAGCGATTGATAATCTTATTCCTATCTTGTATCTTGGTCTTATTGATTTTAAAGATTACGCATACTTCTTGTAAGACATCGGATTCAAAATATGGTTTGGTCCTAAAGCAATTTGAAGGAAACGTCGAAATGACAAATTAACACTTCAGCGATTGATAATATTTTAGTAGAAAAAATAATGTATAAGCAATCAAATATTTTTCATTTTGTTCAATCGCAAACTGCGAAATAAATGGTAATCCGATGTTGTTAAATCAGGTAGACGTAACATCACTTCTCAACTAAGCTCCAGTAATTTCCCACGAGTGGCCAAAGACGTGTGAGTTCTCGTGTTGTCATGGTGGAACACTAATCCCTTACCAATTATAGTTTTGTGAGTTGTTGGCAGTACACATCTAAATTGATCATTTGGTCCCTTGGAAGCAGCTCAAAATATAAAATACCTTTGTAATCCCACCAGATTGACAACATAATTTTATCTGATGTTCAGCTTTCAATGTTCTTTTTGTTTACACCATCATTATTTTCGAATAATGTTTCTCTACATTAAACATTTTTTGTCAGCGGTGATGATTCTTTTCAAAAAGGAATCGGTTTCATTACGTTTAAGCAGCATATTGGAAATGTTGATTCGCTGTGTTAAGTGAACCTCTTTCAATTCATGCGATACTCAAATATTGAGTTTTTTTTTAACAAGCGTTTTAATTGTTTTTGTATCGCACTATACGATACACCTAACATCTCTGCTATCTCACCTTCGACTATGGTTTTGATTTGGTAGTCATCAAGTTCGGTGGGCCCACAAGAACGTTGTTTGTCTTCAAGAGAAAAATCTCCAGAACGAAACAGTGAGAAAGTCAAACTTCTGAAGCCTTTTCAGTCATCTAGCAACTTACCCTGGATTCTTAAACTATAGGAGCCAAATAAGATCAGTATGGTCGATTTTTAATAAGAATTTTTTATAAATCGTATATATCATAGTTACTTATAAAAATGGTCCACCGAGATTACTACTGTAACTAATATGTCCTTTTTCAGCAGTTCAATTTTTTTTAATATCTGTCTATTTCTTATTTTATTTGATCAGAGTTTACTAGAAAATGTTCGGCTATTTTCAACATTTGCCTTTCTAAATTACGAGAATGTATTTTTAAAAGGTTTTTCCAGCAATTTTGGTTCCATTTTTCAAGAACTTTCCGGATTTTTTTATCCTATAGAATTTTTCTGTAATCAAATTTCTAGAACTAATAGTCTGAAATTGAGTCACTTTTAAAATTAACATTTCATAAACATTGTTCGATGGTTTTATTTTAGAATGCCTTGCAAGCATGTGTCCGACATGACCAATTTCGATAAATAATATGTACTTGTAATTAGTTTTTAGATATTTTAATTAACAATATTGTGTTAACATGCCTTAGTATTATATTTCAATTTAGTATTTTTCTATATTACTTGGAAAAATATGGACTTTAAATATAAATATATTTTACAATTTAATTGTAAATGAAAAAACAACTTTACTATTAAACCAAATAAAGTCTCCATGTTACACAATTTATTCACAATATTATCCAATTAGTTAGCTTTAAAAAATACATTTAGTAAAGTTTTCATTTCATTTATAACTTTTAACATTTGATTTTTAACATATAGGGTGGCTTTACAGAATAATAAATTTCCAAATAATTTTTACATAATCCATCTACATTAACAGTGCTATTAAGTTAATATAAATTTACTTTGTTAATTGCTAATTGTCGTGGCAATGCGAAATGTAATTACACTAAAATAATAAAATAGATAATTGCTATTCAATATTTGATTGGTTTTCTGTAACTCCACTCATGGGTTGCTAAAATAGATAATATTGGTTTAGATCTGTGTTACTTATTTTAGCAACATGTCAAAATATTGTAGTTTTTAATATTTTTATATTGTTATAGTATAGATAATTAATAACTGCTGTTTAGTAATTACAGTGTCAACATATTAAAAGAATGAATGAGATTAGAAAACAAAATGGTTTTGAGTACAGAATGGTCTCAAGTTGAAGTGATAGATCTGATAAACGATGGTTCAGGATTAGGTTTCGGAATAGTCGGTGGCCGTAGCACTGGCGTTGTTATAAAATCTATTCTTCCTGGTGGTATTGCTGATAAAGATAGCCGTTTGCAAAGTGGCGACCACATCATACAAATTGGCGATGTCAATTTACGGGGTTTCTCCGCCGAACAGGTAGCCAGCGTTTTACGCCAGGCCGGTGCTCAAGTGAGGATGGTCGTGGCTAGACCGATAGAATCCACTTCCGCAGATTTCCAAAACTTCGACGGAGTCGCACCGATTGTTCCCACCAAAATCCTCACCGATCCCGAAGAGATCGATCGGCTGCTGATACAAAACGGGTATCAGGACTATACGTACAATCAAAGCTCCTACGAAAACGAAAACGATAACGAAAACGAAGAGTCCGCTGAAACGACGCAAGTCAACAACTATGAGGTCGACTCTGTTAATGTGATAAATACTAATGTAGATGTAAATGTACTAACTGTTAACGGCACATGTGATTCACCTGATAGTGGTAAGATAATTTTAACTCCAGTCGATATCGAATACTCTCTGCCAGAAACAGAACGTCTCACCGTGGACCTCAACAAAACCGAATGCGGCCTGGGCATCACGATAGCTGGCTACGTCTGTGAACGGGAGGATCTCAGCGGCATATTCGTGAAGAGTATTAGCGAAGGTAGCGAAGCACATAAATGTGGAAAGATTAACATCAATGATAGGATAGTCGAAGTCAACGGAGAATCACTTCACGATTGTACCAATTATGAAGCAGTTGAAAAGTTAAAACAATCTGGTACTAATGTTAAGTTAACTTTTGAGAGATACCTAAGGGGACCTAAATACGAGCATCTTCAGGAGGCTTTGGCCAGTACTGAAACGAAAGATTTGAGTCCGCCTTCGCCGTCTGTTACTACGTTGAGTTGGATTCCTATCGATACTGAAGTAAGTGTGCTTACAGACAATGCCACATTTTGCACATGTAGATTAATACAAAAAATTCTACAAGAATAAAGTACCTAAGCACTTTGCACTAATTTCACAATAACAACACAATACACCATATACATTTATTTATTCATTAACAATTTTTAAATAAATTACTGTCGTTTTGTTTTAATATTGGTGACAAAATTAAAAGGAATTTAATGAAGACTAGACATTACAGATTCCACAGGTTTCGATTTCTTTGAATAAAGACCGAATCCAATTTTAGTAATATGCGATTTTAATTGATTATCAGTTTGTTTGGCATATCTTCATAAATATGATCTATTTAAATTTAGATATTAAAACTATTCGACTTTATAATATTAAAAAAGGAATATATTAAATCTACTTCTTCTAAATCTTTCATTTTTAACCACACTAAGTATGTAATATTAATTATATTCTTTTGATTTTGTGGGAGTATTTTTTATGACTAGTATTTGTTTCATATGTAGATTATTCAATATCTTCTTTATATTATATTTAGGAGCTAATTTTTGAATTAAAATAATAATTGGTGTAGATTCCAATACCAACGCTTAGTATTTAAAATACTCAAATTAACAACTATTATCTAAAATCCCAAAGTAGAATGATTTTTGTAAACATCTGACGATATTCCTTTAGCATTTTTGTAATTATTTAGAGCTAGCTAATTTTCCAGTGACAGACTAAGGTTTAATTTACGTAGAAAATATTTGTTTTTATCTTTATGTCCCAAATCAGTTGTGATGAAGCAAGGATTTAATTAAAACACAGTTATATTCCTTTCTTCACTTTTTATTTTTTCACAGCTAAATGTACCCATTATCAATAGCTAACTGTACAAATGTACATTTAGCTGTGAAAAAATAAAAAGTGAAGAGAGGAATATAACTATGTTTTAATTAAGTGATATTAACCTTCACGTACTCAAGTAACTACTTTAAGCATGGATTATCAGAGTTTTGTCTGGTGGTTATTTTATTCAGGAGCAATGTTAATCAGCAGATTATTTTGCTGATACATGAAAATAAATATTCATTCTAAAATTGAAAAATAATAAGACATTTTTGGAATTGCTTTTGCAATAATTTTTTATGCCTTATTGTGCTATGACAATACAATATCTGTAAAAAACAGAAACACTAATTGGTAAATAAAGTTCAACCAGAATAATGCAGAAACAACTCAAAGATAACACGATTTTCTTAAGAAGATTGCTGTAGAATATGGAATTCTTCTTAAACGTTTAGACTAATGTAGTTTGTAGAAACAGCTTACGACGCTGAAAAAGATTAACTTTTGGCATGAATAGAATAATCAGTGCATGTTGCTTTATCATCATCACCACCACGTAGAAGAATATTCAACGCCTTTGCTACCACCGAAGATTATACGATGCACTTCAAACCCATTTAATTTCTTACTTAGCTGTAGTGAACATGCTCATTTTCATTTAACGCGTAGAAAATAGTGATATTATAATCATTGAATACTAGATATAGAATTTTTATAGGCGCAGATCGAGCCAGAAGGCGAATCCGTGACGACAATAAACAGTGAGGTGTACGAGAGTCCCGAAACCAAGGAAATTTTCGTTGAAGACAATTTCGAGTCCGAACCGTCACCAGATTGCGAGTCTGTTATCAAGAGAAAGTGGAGTACGATAGTCGGCGAAGACACCGAGATTGTTGTTGCACATCTAACCAAATTAACCGGTTTAGGAATTAGTTTGGAGGGTACTGTGGATGTGGAAGCCGGCATCGAAGTTAGGCCTCACCATTACATTCGTTCGATACTCCCCGAAGGACCTGTGGGTCAAAACGGAAAGCTTAGTTCTGGTGATGAGTTGTTGGAGGTGAACGGGCAAAAATTGTTAGGTATTAAGCACGTAGAGGTTGTTAAAATTTTGAAGGATTTACCTAGTACTGTAAGGCTGGTGTGTGCTCGTAAATTTGAGGAGAATCGCGTGATAAATACCTCGCAGGACCGCGAAGCGTTCGAGGCGCGAAACATAGTTGGTGGTAGTTTAAAAAATCTTCTTCCGCAACCAGAGCAGAGGTTATTAAAGGCTTTAAGCGATACTAGCATTAACACTTCCAGCACGGCGACTATTACGGACGAAAACAGCCTACAAAAGGCCAAGTCTAGGTCTTTGGAGAACACTAATTTAGCCATGTGGGCCGACGAGGTGGAATACATAGAACTTAAAAAAACTGACCGCGGGTTGGGATTTTCTATTTTAGACTACCAAGACCCGGTAGATTTAAAATCTACTGTGATCGTTATCCGCAGCCTCGTTCCGAACGGTGCTGCGGAGTTGGACGGAAGGCTTAAACCTGGTGATAGATTAATTTCAGTGAACGATAAGACCATTAAAAATTCGACCTTAGACCAAGCCGTGCAGGCCCTTAAAGGCACCCTTCCTGGCCCGGTAAAAATAGGTATATCAAAACCATTACCGATTTCTAGGGCCAGTGGGAGCCAGAGTAGCCCCACAATAGCATCGTAATTTTTTAGTTAGAAACGAATTTTCGGATCAATACGTGATTGGTGTATAAATAGATTGCATGTTCAGGACTGTTTAATATATTAATAACATTCAGGTGCGTATCCAGCTGAAGTTTTTATGTATTTATTAGATAAATTAAAGAACGCCAATTTTTAATAAGGTAAATCAAAAATTGTCCAATATAGTATCATAAGAAGTACTTGACATGTATCACATATTTTTGATTCAATATTTATATTGCCGTATTAGTTGGTTTTAAGATCATATTTAAATTATATGAAACTTATATGAAATTTCCTATCCTATCTATATGGTAATCTAAAAAAAAACTCCAAACTGTGATAATGTCCCATAAAGATTATATTACAGAGTCACAATGGCAAAGAGAAAGCATCATGTTGTAACATACATAGGGTGTGATTAAAAATATTATCTTCTCAAATTAAATGGGGTATAAATTTATAAAATTAAATACAGGTTGTTTGACTGGAAAAATTAAATAATTTAATTTATAGTACATTGTCGTAATATATCTTAAACATTATATTCTAAAATCTACTTTTGTAACATTTTGCATTGTAATAAGTTAGAAAGAATACATTGCTAAGAGGAATATGTATATTTAGTGGGTATATATGGTATAATGTTGTTCTATTAAAAAAGTAAAAACATATTTTTTTCATCTGTTTTAGATATGGATTACCACAGAATAATAGTTACAAACATTCTGGTGTGCTTTTTATAGTAATAATTTTTTAATATTACAAATGAATTATTTCTAAAAATTCATAATACTTTTGAGATATATTGTTGTCAATTATTTTTTATATTTAGCTCTATTATGTGATATTCACAAAAGCAACAATCTTGCATTGCAATTACACCATTATAATTTATCATTAATCACTAAACTTATTACAACATCAGAATACTGCATTCTAAAGAAATCTACTTTTATTAAATTGTATGTAATAAAAGAAATAATAAGATATCATCAAAGTAACTATCAGAAAGTTAAACTTGTTAATAGAAACACTGTATAAAGTTTCTTGAATGACTTTCTCACTTATCACTTGGTGAAACATTTGAACCATGAAGGTTTAAATTAAATTACACAAAATTGTGAAACAAACCAATTGTAATTTAATTTAAATCTTCATCAGTAATACTGTATAAAATTGCTAAAATGAAGAGAATGGTTGCGACTCTTACTATGTGGTTATCCATACTTACACTGATTTGAAAAATTCACTATGTTTTAACCACTAATAATTATTGTAAAAATGTTATATATGTATATATTCAACATATAAAGTTATATAAATCTAAACAAGAGAACACGACTAGAGCTTTGATTTAATAAAATGTCGAAACTTGAGTTGGGTTGTCTTGTTTAGATTTATGTTTTTACAGGTCATATAATATTTTTACAATGATTTTTATTTATTTCAATGTTGCTAAAAATATAAATTATAAGTTATTGAGTCTAAATATTTTATAATTATATTCTCATTCATATGTTAAAATTAATTATTTTGTGTGAAAAATTATTTAACTCAATATGTTCATTAATTAAAAGCGGATACGCATTTGACTTATTAATACACCAATTTCTTAACACGATGTTATACATTCATGGGCTCCGCTCATATACTCACACAGAGAACAATATATATAATTCTAAATCGGTTGAAATGGTGCTGGTAGAAGAAAGTTGTTTGTATACATAGTAGAAAAAATGACCAAATACTAATTATAAAAGTACACGAGATATATATAAACATTGTTGCATAGTTCAATTACCTTTGCCAAATGCACAACAAAATTAAATTTTATTAAAATAAAATCCTTTATAATATATTTTCATTCCCTGTTTGAGTACATATTAAATGTTATATATTTTAATACAGTTTAGACCAACCACATTGGTTCAAGTTGTGCCATACATTTAAGATTAATCTGTTATCTCGAAAAATATATAGAGACTATAATCCAACTTAACCTTTTTAACAAATATACAGAGTTTATGGATTCAACAGTTTAGCTTGGGCATAATATAAAGGATATTAATTTCAGTGATGATGGCAATCAACTTTGGCTCTTAGATTAGCTTATAGGCAATTAAAACGGTAGCCGCACACTTTTATATAGTACACAACTTGGATAGGTAAAACAGATTTAGTAAATTTTTAACATCTAAAAGGAAAAACTAGCAGTTTTAGTTCTATACAGATTTAAACCGAAACTAAAACGTTTACTCAGTCAATAATAGTAAATGAAAAGATTGCCGCAGGTATTTAAATAAGATATTTAAAGCCGAAACATTTGCTACTAGAATATAAACGAAAAGAGTTTTAATATATTTCATATATTGATAATAATTTAGGAAAAAATAACATGTACCTTAAAATAGAAATATTTGTTGAGGGGATATATATATATATATATATATATATATATATATATATATATATGCATTGTAAAAAAAGTAACTAAATTAAAGACGAATTAACACAGATAATAAGCTACTTCCACGTAATAGATTTTGATAACACTTACACAACTACGAGCACACATGAGTTATAATTCATAAAACGCTGGACTTTTTTATTTTTCGTTTTAGTCATATGTAAATATAAACAATGAGGCAATGCCAGATAAATAAAAAATAATAGTGTTTACTAGTATTAGTAAACCAAAACTAGATTATATCTATAAATCAAAAATGATAAAATAAAGTAACATTAGTTTTATTCCTTAAGCAAGTCTTAATCAAAGTCTTTTTGTTAATTAATTATGTATATTCAGTACTGAATGTTTAAATATCGGTCTAGTCTGTTTTTTTTTCATTAGTGCCATTTTATATTTTACTGATTATTTCATTATGTTTCCAAACAAGCCTAACGAGAATTAGTTTTATTATGCGCGAAGTGATATATAATTTTTTATAAGCATTTATATTTTATTGTGAGATTGTTTTAATAAAATAAATACAAGGTTTAGTTTTTAGTTGGTCCTTATTTTTTACGTAGGTAATTGCTGCAGCAGCAGGCTGTTATTAATTTGTGTTCATAACAGGAATTGGCGTGAAGGAACGAGCAGTCTGCATATGTACATTCATAGGGGAGACGATCTGAAAATGTAAGTTTTAGATTAATAAGTTACTTTATGTAGTATTGAAATTAAGAATAGTGAAGAGATGTTTATCTGATCATTCACGACACAATTTATATTTATTTTCATATTAAATATAAGCTTATAGACGTATTTAAAAAATTAAGTACATTTACATTACGTTATTAATCAAATTTAGAGAAAGTAAGTATGGTACGTTCACATTAACTACAAAATAATATTTTTTTTTATAAAATCTCATGTTAAATTCAATAATAATTTTAGATTGTTTGTACAAACGCTTGTTTTTAATTTTCAGTGGCTAGTTTTGAAATTAGTCGGAGAAAAAAGAAAGTCAAGTGAAACAAAACCAAGCATTTTAATCAAAAATCTAATTAATATAAAAATGTCAACACGAGTTAAGTGAGAAATTAATTTATCGTAACTAATAGTTGCTTGTAAGTACAATCGCCCATCTAATTTTATCCTAATAAAGTATGTGTGTTAAAGTAACAACAACTTACCATAAGGATTATTTTTATTACAGCAACAAGAATCGTGGAAGAGTTTGTCGCTGCAGTATGGATAAACTGAAGAATCACATAGTGGACATCTTTTTCTAATTCCATCTAGAAGTGGATTTACTCCAATTGTATTTATTGATTGGTAGGGTCCCAATCCATTATCAAAAACTACTACAAAATAAAATATAATTACTTTTAATAATGCATAAACAATTAGCACTGATTTATAAAAATCCTACATGTGATTTTTTGCAGTTAAGTTTATAGCTTCAAAGTATTATAAGAAAATTGTATTTACACTCTTAAATTTTCTTAATTATCTATTATATTTCTTGAGTTTAATAATAAAGTTATTTCATTAGATATAAAAACATTTGAATGGGTACAGTTCTAAACTAGCAGCAGAATTAATGGTGGAAAGAAAGAAAGTGAGATATATAAGTGTATATATAAATAAGTATGGATAATAAAGCCATGATTGCTAAAAGTAAAGAGGATATTGATTGCATGATAAAGAGATTGAGGATATATTTGGAAAGGATAGAAGTATGCATAAAGAAAACAAAAAAGGTGGCAAAAGAAAGGGTGAAATATTTTTCTGAAAGGAACAAGAAATGTAATAAAATGAAAAAGTATATGGAGAAGAAGATGCCAATAGCTCCGTGAAACCTAAGATATGGAGTATATGAGAATATGAAGTATAAATAGTAACAAATTGATAGGTGTAATTCAAATAGTAAATGTTTTATTCAATGCCGATATTTATGCTTATTGTACACTCCTCCAACAGTACATATATTCACAGTACTTTGATGGAATCTACGTTTATTTGTGATAGTAGGTCATAGTAAGCAATGATTTTCAAAATAGTAAAAAATATTAGGTATTATGATAGGTCCATAGTTTCTCTTAGCTTTGAAATTCACTTTAACTTACAACATACCACCTGTTTTTATAGTATTAATAAATATAATACCACTAATTTGAATTGATTATTTAGAGCTTTATTTATTATTTATATATTACTTTTTTACTTTTATATGCGCTTTTAATATTGGGCGTAAGAAAATCTTCAAAATATACACAAAAATATTAAAAGAATTTAGGTCACAGGATTTGCAGGCGTCGTTCACATACTTTCAATGAGCCCTTTTTTTACTTCAAGTGATGGCATTCTCTGTCGACAGAGTGTTTTCACCATTTGGAAATATTTTAGCCATTACAGGCATAATTATGTCTATTTTACAAGGAGTTAACTTAATAACTTTTGATTGTCATATAAATTAACACCGCTAAGTTAATAAAAAATTAAATGTTTCTATCTTTTTGTTCACCTTAGTTGTCATCAAGTTATTGAAAAAATTTTAAATCAGCATCTATGTTGAAAACTAATGATTTGTTATAAGTAGCATCCTAATTTAATTGTTATTTTGTATTTAAATAACTAAGACAGGGACAGCCAATTGCTTTCATATTATCAAATGTAACACTATTTTCAATAAAGATTTTTATCTCTCTCTAACTAAGACACTAATAGTAAGGATTCAAATGTGGCAATACATCAATACATATGACAATTGAATATATATAGAGTTGGTTAAATTTGAATAAGTTTATTAGTAATCTAAAATAAATTGAGCCTTTTGTCTTTAAGATGTCATTTAAAATTATTTTTAAATCAAAATATATTTAACATAGGCATTTGTAACAGAAGTATTTACTAGCATTGATTGTATTTCAACTTTTCAAAGAAGTTATAATCTATGGATAAGAACGTAAACTAGTGTAAGAGTTATAGAAAGTAATACTTTATACATATGATAAATTTCTGCACCTATCTTATTGCACAATATTGTTTTTACTTTCTCTGTATAGAGGGTATTATTTTCGTGAAAAATTTTTAATATAAATTTGCTATTAAAAAATTTGACTTAAGAACATAATACTTTGACACTTACACATTCCTTCTTCATTCGAGAAACTAGCTCATTGGCAAGTATTAATTTATATAACTTTGAAATTTACTAGAAAAACATGAATAACTTTGGTTTTTCTATAAGTGCCATTATTGACGTCTTAATTTTTGCCATATTTTGCACATACAGTCGACACTGTCTATAGTGAAACTCTATATAGTGAAAAACTCTTTATAGTGAAATTTTTTCAAACCCCAAAATATTTTAATGAAATTTCATGTAAAAAGCACTGCATATAGTGAATCTGTAAAATAGGAACACTCTATATAATAAAATTTTTACCGGAATTTCATGTATAAATTTTTATGCATTTATTGAGATTTTGGCTACTTCGGGTTTCCCATTTCTACCTAACATTAGCACGAACTGAATTTTAATGACTCACTGTTTTGAAAAGGTTCTTAAAGCGTTTATAACGCCTAACAGGCAAAATGTAAATCAAGTACAATAGATTTCAGTGAGAAACACGGGGAAGTACCCCAGGGAAACCCATTTTATATGTAGTCGATGCGTAGATTAATTCGCTAACAGGTTCAAAAAATAGCTGATTATTTTTCCTAGTACATAATATGTATGTTGTTTAGCAATTTATCGAGACTACACAAATTTTAAATGTACATATGTATGTATGTATTAACAGATTTTATATTATGTATTCTTTTTATTTCGATTGTAGTATTTAGCCCTCTACATACATATGTAATGTGTATAGTATGTACATTATTTACATGCTATGTATTTAAACTTTTAAATGTTTAATAAACTTTTTTAATAAGTAATTCAATTTTGAAATTTTTGTTTCTCTTTATATAGTGAAAAACTCTATATAGTGAAATTTCGGTCAACATTTTGGCCCTTCACTATATAGAGAGTCGACTGTATATTTATTTTTAATTTATTATAATTATATATTTTAGTTATGAGTGCTGCATTAACGAACTTTAAGACATTTGTATTTGTATAAAGCTTTATCAACTTTTATCACGTAACTGTTTATAACTCTCAATATTGTGCATATATTCTTTCAGCTTAATTCATTGTCAGTTTATAGCACCTAGAAGTTTGCAAAAGTTTCACTAGGAGCGACTACTACTCCCAATTCGTATACATATAATTTTTGAAGAGTATAAAGTTGTTAACGTTTTCAAATGTTTTTCTTAAGTTCAAGTATAAATCCAAAGGTATGTCTTTCTTATTATAGAGAAGCAATAATTTTTGTTTACATTTACTTTAGGTAAGTCTAGCATGTTGGAGTGAAGAAGTATAATTCCAATTAAATATTATGGTTTCAAATACCTTTGATATTATATCTAGTAGAAATTTAGAAAAATCTCTCTTTTATAAATGGGTGAAACAAACTTTTTTAATTGTTTGGGAATAACACCACTAAAAATATATGGGTTAAGGTTTATTAACTGTATTACAGGATGTTTTATTTATGTTATCACTGGTTAAAAGTTCACTGACAATGATTTCTTTTATTCTTTAAATTTTCTTGTAACAGTGTAAATGTATTTTGATAAATTAATATTTTTTTAAATTTGTTTTTGATGCTATTCAAAGACCTTTTTTACATTAAATAATTGTTGTTTACTTTACTTTTTTGGAAATTTAAATTCATTTTTTATATTAAAGAATTTGTTAAAAATAATACAAATAATAAAACCATTTAATTCTTTTATAAAAATCATTATTCTCTCATACATTTCAAATTTAGTTATTATATAACTACAAAAATAAATTGTTTTGTTGTCTTCTCTGAAGTAATAATTTCAAATATCCTTAGGATTTTTTACAGCATGGAAACGTATCCACCTTCCAGTTACTTAAGTTTTCCCTAAGAATGTGATTATTCATTTTATGTTTTGAATTACAATGTTTTTCTTCTGTTTGTCAATGTTTTGATAGAGTTAAAGTATTATAATTTTTATAAAAAAACATATTTTATTATTTATGCTGTGGTACTGTTATATATTATAAATATAGAGGTCAATTCTTATAAATAATATTAATAATATTATTAGGTACTTTGAAGGCTTAATTGTAATCTTTTCTATATAGATAAGTAGTGTTAAATGATCATATTTTAATGCCAGGAATCCATGGTTAAGCCATTAATGGGACACCCTGTATATGGTTTGGGTAATTATTTAACCGATCTTTTGGGAGCGATCTATAATATTTTAGTTGTTCTTCCTTGATCTTATTATGTACCATTGTTAATTATCTGGGAATTATTAAATTATTTTTATCACTGGTTGTTGTTGCTCCATTACAATTAAATTTCCAGATTGTTTTGAGAAGCCCTATTTAGTTTTATCACTTTTAATTTTTTTACCTAGATTAGTAGCATTACCATAGGTAACTATATTAATTAATTAACCGATCATTAAAATCGGTTTGGTTAGAATATTCTGCATATAAATATTAGGTGTACAAATAAATAATCAATTTTTTCATATGCATTTAAGGTTTATTTTAAAAGGAAGTAAATTAAATTGTTTAATCAAAGTAATTTTTTAATCACTATATGTCAATAGTATATAACCACAAAAGAACAGAAACATCAATTGATTTTCAAATTAATTTGAATGCTTAAAATAATTTGGATTATTCATTAGTACCTATTTGAATGTTGGTGTACATTGTTTTTTATTATTTATTTCTGAGGTTAAACCTTCTATAATTATTTTTTTAATGATAATATATCTTTAGGTCGGTCATTGTAAAATATTAAGTAACAATTTAAAAATTCGAAACCGTTTTGTAAATTTACAACAATTAGTCTTATTAAAAGTACAAAACAAACACTTATTGCAACGACTACTTCCCTGGCTAATACTTGGCAGATATTGAATATACAATTATGATATTTCATTATAGGAGTAGAAAATAGTAATTTACGTTTTACAAAATAGCAAAGTTGTCATAGCAATACTAGTTTGAGTGTATTTATTTCTGTCAATAAACTTTAAAAAAATACACGATAAAGAGTTATTTATGTTAGTTATGGTGTGAGAAAATATTAAAATGAATTCATATTTATATTATATAAAAAATTATCTTTGCAAATGTTTACAAGCTTCTTGTTTTCAAAGATACCATTTGTATTAACATGATGTATAATTAAAAATAATTGTAGAAGGTAAAACCAACTTTATGTCATAATGTTCTATTTAAAGTGCCATAATTGTACAAAAATAATAAATTATTGCAGGAAAGGATTTTATAAACATAAAAAATATATGCCTGTAGACTCCTTCAAACATACTCCAATATTAATACAATTTCTTACCTGTACTTTCTACGAAGGCAGTAAACCCAAACAATACAACCAATCCGAACGAGAATAAATTTTTCATTTTTACTGAGCTGAGGTGCGTGGAATGTGTTGCAATATTCAAAGCCAGGAATCAACTGGCCGATGCCATCGATCTCTTTGAAGACACTCGCCGCTTGCGAACTAACTGTAAATCTCGAAGAGGAAGTAGGTGTGAAGTACAGTATAAAACATCAACAACTTATCACACAAAAAATTATGTTCGCCGTTGTTCAAGCACATCATCGATGCCCAATGGTGTGTGGTCGTCTCTTTTTATATGGGTCTCATGCAAATTGACCCACAATGTCGTGTCGTGCGTTCTCGTAGAAGTAGCGTGACGAGGAATATTTTATTGCAATAATTATTTCGAGCAGCCTTTATTTTTATATAAGCAGAATGGATTTAACTGGAATCGGTCACTTACGGATGTTTTTCTAGTGTTAAAGATGTTAATTCATGGTCAAGAATTTTAGTATGTTAAGTTTAAAATTATAGAATTATTATAAAATTAGATTTAACACAGATATATACATATGTATCATTACTCCAAATATATTTGTGGCGAAGTTATTCATTAAATGAATTATTTTTATTTTTTAAATTTGACCTTAATTATTTTTTTGTTTGTGCCATTATTTCGTTGTACATGCTGAATAGTAATTGTATAACACGATTATTTATTTCGACTTAAGTTTTGGTAACAAAATGTGCAAAAATCAAATTTATTTTTTATATAGATGGGTGTTTGGACTATCATCCATTAATGGTTGAAAATATAAATTATTTAATCTACCAATATCCAATATAATATTAAGTTTTCCGATTTGTTTGTTGTTAAATTCGTTATTAAATGAGAAATAGTTGTTATCTAAAACGAGATGCAGTATCTTAACTGTAACATTTACGTTAATTGTTAAAATTATTATGTTATATTAATTTTTAGGACGGATCTAAACAAACGTGTTAGATACTTCAGACGATACAAATTTATAGTTATGAAGTATTTGTTATATCATTATAATTCTTTATATAATTATTAAGTTCAAATGGGTAGAAATTATAAGGACTGGGGAATCTATAAATGGGACTACAAGGCGAGTAGGTGAGAATTAGTTATGAATATTTTAATAATCCATAGTCTGGGACAGATAGGTTTCAAAGGCTTTAATTTGGGCTTAGTTATGTTGTAGAAATTTTAATGGAAGTTATTGAATGTTGTTAATTGGGCTGTTGTTTGATTTTATGATATCAGGCGTGTTAAAAATTAACAATTATTGAATTTATCTAATTTGTTTAGAATACCTCAAATCAATCAATCAATCAAAATCAATCAAATTTTGGATTAATTAAGTGGTTCTGTTTGGCTTTGTTTTCGTAGATCACAAAACAGAATTTAATTGCTGAATTATTTATAAGCAATTTGTTTGTGTTACGAATAGTACAATTATGAAAGTAATGCTATTTGTAAACCTACTCATAAAAATTCCAAAAGGTATAATACAAAACCTGAAAATTAATTAATTTTGCTACATTGATAAAATATACTCCACCGGTTATACTATAATACGATTTAAAGTAGAACATTGATTTTTAAATTATTGGTACCAAAAAATGTCAAAACAAAGCAAAAGAGATGATATTTTGCAACTAGAATTGATAGACAACTGCAAATAGAAGTGTTTTATTGTAAAATTTTAATTAACTTCTTGTATTTTGTACAATTTCTTGGCAAACAAAAGATCCAAAATACAAAATGCTTAAAATATTATAAAAAGATATATATATTTTTTTAAGCAATCGGTCCAACACTAACCTTTATTTTTACTTGCCTATAAACACTATGAAGCGCTTATAATGATAACGATGTTCAATTTTCGGTTATTTTTTATTGTAATGTAGCACAATTTGTTAAATCAATTATCCCCTTACTATAGTATTATTTTTTAAATTTATTTATTTAACGGAAATCACCTTTTACATAAATTAAATAAAATAATAGCAATACAAACAAAACACAATTCATTAATTTAACTAAATAAAATAAAGTAATCTTAAATTTTAAATATGTAGTATATATTTAAAATTAACATAAAAACTATAAAACAAAATATTAAACAAAAAAAATTCTATATTAAGTAAATCACAAAATAACCTAAAATAATATACTAATTAAGTATAACCAAACACAAACAATACGAACGGAGTACAATACATTAATATGAAAAAATATCAAATTATCCTAGTATATACAAAGAAACAAAAAAAAAACAAAAATTATATATTCTACTGCTATAAATTAAAATAGGTTCAAAATGTAATATAATAAACTAAAGGTAATTTTATAATTAGGAATTATTAAAACATACAGATAAATCAATTCGTTTCAAACTACGTTTAAATCTTATGAAGGAAGAATCGAATATGTTAAAATATGGATTAGAATTTAAAGTGTTACAATATTTCATTATCCTTCTTAATGGGTTATGCGATCCATAATTGGTTGAATGAAAGGATAAACGAAGCAATGAAACACAACAAGTATATTTAGCACAATTAAAATTAAAAGATGAAAGCAAAATACCGCTATCAACGAAGCCGTTTATTATTTTAAAGCCGAAGCATATATCGAACATAACCCTTCTATAACGTAAGGTTTTAAGGCCTAACGTTGTCAGCATATAGGAATGACTGAAGTCTCTAGAAATTATACCAAGTTTTAGAGACATCATTCTTAAAAACTTCCCTTGAACCATCTCAATTATATTAATACTATTGGCATAAAAAGGATTCCAAATTACTGAACCATATTCAAGCTGCGATCTTACTAATGATACTTATAACAGTTTGACTGTTTCAATTCTGAAATTAGATGAAAATCTTGAAATTGCTCCAAGTATTTTGAAGGCTCTATTCCTCAGCATATTAATATGAGACGAAAAAGTTATCGAGTGTCGAATAAAATACCTAAATCTTTAACTTCATCAACAAATCGTAGGACATCATTATATATAACATAGTTAAACCTTATCAATTTACAACGAGTAAACTAAATTACAAGACATTTTTTAATATTCAAGTCAAGTTTATTGGAATTACACCAAGTAACAATATTGTTTATATCACTTTGGAGTCTGTCACGGTCTTCTGCACTTTGTACTATAGAAAATAATTTCAAATCATCGGCAAACATTAAAAATTTAGAATACATTGCCCAATATCATTAATAAAAAGTAAAAAAAAGAATTGGCCCACACTGTGAACCTTGAGGTACACCAGATGTAATATTTATTGCTGTTGATACATAATTATCAATTTTTACAAACTGTCGACGAGAAGACAAAAAACTCTTAAACCATTTGATAACTATGTCGCCAAATCCAAGCAATGATAATTTATTTAATAAGATATTATGGTTGACACGATCAAATGCTTTAGAAAGATCGGTATAAATAGCATCCACCTGATATCCATTCTCTAAGGCGTTTAATAAAAAGCATTGATAATTTAGTAGATTTGTAATTGTAGATTTACCCTGCAGGAAATCATGTTGTTCATCACAGATTACACGCTTATATACCCACATCACTTGTTTGGATACCAACTCGTCCAGAATTTTTGGAATAACAGATTGTATAGTAATGCCTCTATAATTTGTTACATTTGATCTATCACCATCCTTAAACAGTGGATTTATGAAATAATCTTTCCATAAATCGGGAACTACACAGGAATGTACATCATCATTGCTGTAGACAGTAGAAAAATATTTAGCAAATAAATTTACACAATCATTGCCATTATCACAGGTATTATTTTCGTAAAACATATGCTTAGGAAGACCATGCAGGTTAGTGCATTCATTGACATAATTCCAAAAATATTTAGGGTTATAGCCAAGATATTCTTCAGTATGTTTAATATATTGCTCATAAAGTGACTGACTTAAGTTAACACAAAGAGATCTGAGCATTTTAAACTCTTCATAATCACATAATCTGCCATTAACTTAAAAGCCGCATGTGTCTTCTTTTTCCTAAAGATAAGTTGAATCAGCTCCGCATTAAACCACCTTGGGAAAGTAGAAGATTTTTTGCGTTTCGTAGGAACATACAAACTTAATCCCGCATTAATAATTTCGTAAAATTTTTCCAAAGAAATATTTATATTAGGATGATACAAAATAGATTTCCAATCCACCGATGCTAAAAAATTATTTAGTGAAATATAGTCTTCAGATATTAAGTAAGCATGTTCATTTTATTTTTTTACTATTTTTATTTCTATTAATTGGTAAGAAAACTTCTGTGTCTCGCGTTAATTATTATTTTTTTATAATTGAAATTATTAATATATTTTAGGTTTATAATAAAATAAATATAATAAACTTTACTTTTCCGCTTTTTAAATTATTAATACCATTGGGTAGTTTCTTGAACAATAGGTTTGTCTTTAGATTTCAGTACATAATATTTATTATTGTAGAATCCTTGAAAATGTTTGCATAATTATTTTGTACAGATATATTAAATAATTTTTTTGTAATATATGCGTTAGATGTTCGCCACATTATCATACTGATAAAAATGACCAATATTTACGACAGGAATCGTATTAATCAAGGATTAATACCAGTTTATTTATTTATTTACATACGGCAAGCCCCTTTTTACAATAATACACAACGTAATACATACTTAAAGTAAGTAAGGTTACATAATCATTGAAAATAAGCTCAACTAAAATAAAATGGATTACATTAAAACCACAAAAGTCACCCCAATATCCCAACGTATAATTAGTCTCAGTGTAAAGTTTCCCAACAATTCCTTCAATATAACCCTCCCCATTCCCCGAAACCCCAACATCCCCCCCAAACACAAACATCCATCAATCATTCTTCATCAATTTATTAGCTCGTATAATCCGGACAGTTAAGCTAGACAGCAATTTTTCTTTGTTTTATATAAATTAGAGTCAAGACAGGGCAGAAAGACCGAAGGTCGATAGCCCAAACGGACGGACTAACCCTTATTTTAAATTAAAATGTATTTGTTCTAAATGTATTTTTCTATTTTGGGAAATAAACTAATAGTAGACAAAAAGGAAGAATTAGTGTGCACAGATCGGAAATTGATCTGCGGGTCTCCAGAGTATGCATCTTCAACAGGGCCATGACCGATGAATACGAATCTTGTATATGTTCAATGCCATTTTTGAATTTAATTGATCGTAAGAATTTTTTTGGCACGCTCTCAATTGTATCAATATCCATTTGTAAATATGGTGACCAAATTGGAGAAGCATACTCGAGATGGCAACGAACAAGTGAACAATATAATATATTAAGGCATATTGGACTCAGTTCCTTTGACACATGCCACACAAAACCCCATACTTTCCTAGCTTTGTCACAAATAGAAATATTGTGATTTCTGAATGTTAAGGTGCTATCAAATAAAATACCAAGATCTTTGATTGTGTTAGTCCAAGACCAAGGAATATAATCAAATTTACAGTATTTCGATTTACAGAAAGAAATCACGCTACACTTATCAATATTTAAATACAGACGATTAGCCTGGCACCAGTTATTAACATTATCTAAATCAATTTGTAATCTGTTACAATCGCTTTTAGTTTGCACCACTTGATATATTTTCAGATCATCAGCATACATTACACATTTCCCAAATGTCACAACATCAACAAGGTTATTGATGAAAATTAAGAATAATACTCGACCAATATGTGTGCTCTGTGGCACACCTGACGTGACTGAAATAGGGGGTGATAAAAAGTTATTAATTATTTAACTTGCCGAGTCCGATTTGTAAGAAAAGACTTTAACTAAGACAAGGTAGCGTCATTGAGGCCTAGCAATTTTAACTTCTGGATTGAGTTTGTCAAGGGTGATCAAATCATTGACCAGAGCACTTAGGCCTCACTAGGCCCATTGTGCCCCCCTGACTGGGACAGCCCTGCGTTGTTCTATCACTCATTTAGCCACCCAAGGTGGCGAGCAAAGGACAGCACAACGCTTGGAGGGTTATCCCTTATGTTGGCCATGCTCGGCCAGAGCTCCCCTAGCATGGACTCTCTAAGGTGGGCGAGAGCCGGGCAGGTGGTTAACACATGTTCCACTGTCTCGTCCTCTTCTTCACATGCTCTACATATGGGGGTTTCCACCAGTCCCATAGTAAACAAGTGTTTCCTTAGCTGACAGTGACCCGTAAGGATACCTGTGATAAGACGCAGATTCCCCCGGGATAGTCGCAAATAATATTCAGCTGTTTTCAGATTGGGTGAGCGTATTGCTTCCTTGGCCTGTCTGCAGCCTGAGGTGTTGTCCCAACGTTGTTTTAGCATCTTGAGAGTATTTTGTTTGAGGATATCAGTGAGGCATTTCGGGGTTGGCGCGATCGGAGGCCCGTCCGTGGTATCACTGAGAACCGATCCAGCTCGCGCCAACTCGTCTGCCTTGCTGTTGCCTTCTTCATTATTGTGTCCCTTGACCCAGCGCAGCTCAATACTGTTTGATTGTGCTGCTTGTTTAAGGGTGTTGTGACATTCTTTTACTAGTGTTGAGGTGATCTTGTGACTACTCACTGCTAGTATTGCTGCCCTACTGTCTGTAAGGATTTGGATGTTCCTATCACGGATGTCTCGGTGTAGGATTTTTTTCGCCCCTTGGATGATGCCAACGATCTCTGCTTGCAGAGTAGTTGTGTGCTTCTCTAGGGGTATAGCTAATGAGAGGTCCATTTGTTGCGAGTAAATTCCCGCCCCGGATCCTCTTTTGGTTTTAGAACCATCGGTGTAAATTCGGAGGGTTTCCCCACCCTCTACACTCCCGGTTCCTCTTTTTATCGATACATTATAGGGTCTATTGAAGACGTAGCAGGGTGGCAAATTGTCTGTCTTCCTTCCAAGGAGGGGTGTCTTTTTGACAGCCTCCTCTAAAAGGTGACAGTGTCTGCCAGCCCTGCCTCCTTTGTACCAAAGTCCAACTGAGTTTAGGCGCAGTGCTGCCGCCGTGGCCATCTCCTCTACGTATAAGTCGAGAGGTGGAAGGCAGAGCATTGCTTCCATTGCTGCAGTGGATGTTGTTCGCATTGCTCTAGTCGTGCTGAGGCATGCTATCCTTTGCAACTGAGTAAGCTGCTTTGCTGAGGTTTTCTGTCTGGCTCTGGGCCACCAAACTAGTGCTCCATAGATTAGCATTGGTCTTACTACCGCTGTGTACAGCCAAAGTGCTATCTTGGGAGATAGCCCCCATGTCTGCCCCACAGCCCTCTGGCATTGCCAGAGGGAGACGCATGCTTTTTTACATTTCATTTTGAGATGTGGTTCCCACGTCAGCTTGCCGTCCAGGATCACTCCCAGGTATTTGACCTCTGACGACAATGTCAACTGGGTGTTGAGGAGCATAGGAAGCTTTAGCTTACATAGTTTCCTTTTTTTTGTGAAGAGGACCATTTCAGTCTTTGACGGGTTTATAGTCAGAGACTGGTCGTTACACCAGTATTCGATTATTTTGAGGGCTTCCTGCATCAAGCTGCATAGCACCGTCTCAAATCTGCCTGTTAGCAGGATGGTTATGTCATCTGCATATCCTATGGTGTGGAAGCCATTATCGTTAAGTCGCCGCAGTAGGCTGTCAACAACTATGTTCCACAGGAGTGGTGAGAGTACTCCACCCTGTGGGCAGCCTTTTGCAACGATCTTTCTGACAGTGG